>ML815594.1:108042-143318 GCA_009831015.1 Picea engelmannii
GAGACATTTTCATTTTGAATCATCTTGTACTTGAACATTTAAGTGGGGTAAAAGGAGGTTGCCCCCTCGAAGAGGCTTATTATCTGAAATTATCTCTTTTTCAAGGCATTGAGTACTTTTCCTGAGGTTTTTCTATGCTATATCGATGTTTGGTTCTTAACAGTGTCATTGACAAAATGGGTGTCCAACCCGATTCCGGTCAATAAGAAATAGGGTACAATTCGAGTGTGTATGGATTTATGGGACTTGAATAAATATTTTCCAAAAGATAACTTCCTTACGCCATTCATAGATAAAATTCTCGACGAATACATAGGGAGTGAGATTTTTTCGTTCATGGATGGTTTTTCTAGTTATAACTAGATTGATATTCAATTGGAAGACCAACATAAGACAACTTTCATTTGTCCTTGGGGAACCTTTGCACACAAGAAGATTCCATTTGGAGTTTAAAACGTTGGAGCCACATTTGAGTGGGCCATGATGTTTTCTTTCCATGACCTGAAGCATATCGTAGAGGCTTATTTGGATGATCTCACAACTCATTCTCACAAGAGACCTAAGCATATGTTACACCTCTTCCTAGTCTTCGAGAGATGTTGTTACTATCGAATCTAGTTAAATCCACATAAATGTATTTTTTCTGCAACTTTGGGACATATTTTGGGTTTTATATTTTAAACTAAAGGGATCATGGTTGACCCTTTGAAAGTGGAGGAAATCACTCAGTTTCTTCCCCTGTGCACAATTCGTCAGCTTCAAAGTCTACAGGGAAAGGAAATTTTTCTTCGATGCTTTGTACCTAACTATACCAACATTACGAAAGGCTTAATGCATATTTTGAAAAAGGGGGTTCCATTTTATTGAGATGAGGCAACACAATGTTCATTTGATGCATTGAATAAAGTGTTGATTTCGACTTTGTTACTGAGTCCATTAGTTTATAATCGAGATTTCCTGTTGTATTTGGAAGCAGTCAAATCATTGATTAGCATGGTCTTAGTTCAAGAGTATGATGAGCTTCAAGATCATGTCATATACTATTTAAGTCTCTCTTTTTTGGGTCCAAAACTGAACTCATGTCGAGAAATTGGCCTTAGCATCATTTCATGTTGTTCATTGGCTTCGAAATTACATTCTGTTGCACAAGACCATCATCGCCGATGTTAATCATTTTCAACATGTCTTGATAAGGAAAATTGTTGGTGGGAAGTATAACAAGTGGATTGTTGTGCTTCAAGAGTTTGATTTGGATTTTGCATCAGTGAAATCCAAGAAATATTTAGTCTTCGCCGAATTGATCTTGTAGTTCCTAGTATAGAATGAGTATAGTGAAGTAATCAACTCTTTTTCGGATGAGCATATCTTCCTCATCTCTTCTTCAAATCCTTGTTATGGAGATATCCTTATATATCTACAAACTCTAAAGTTCCCTCCGCATTTTTCATGGGATGAGTGACGACAAATTCGTCACCTAGAGAACAACTATCTCATTATTGTCAACACTTTGTATTGATGAGGGGTAGACTCAATTATCCATCGCTTCCTAACTCATGAGGAAGAAGAGACCGTTTTAAATGACTCCTATGGTAGAGAATGTGGTGATCACTTATCAGGTTTGGCAACAACCCAGAAGATTTTGCGTGTCGGTTATTTTTGGCCTATGATATTTAAGGATTGCATAGAAGCAGTCAATAAATGTCATCCTTGTCAAATATTTACAAAGAATATGTGTGTGCACCCTGCTCCTATGTTTCCCTTCATCATTTTCGGCCCCTTCACCAAGTGGGGGGTAGATTTCATGAGATTCCACCTGGCCTCGTCTAGGGGGAATCGATACATTATAGTGGTTTTTGACTACTTTAAAAAGTGGGAAGAATCCATGCCAACATTTTCTAATGATGGCAAAAATGCAACAATTTTCGTGTTCAATCAAGTCATTGCTAGTTTTGGGCTTCCAAGATATATTATCATTGATCATGGCAGTCACTTCTAGAACTACATGATGTATGAGTTAGCATCAAAACTGGGTTTTAGACAGGATCACTTGTCTCCTTACAATCCTCAGGCTAATGGTCAGGTTGAAGCCATTGACAAATCCTTAAAAACTATATTGAAGAGGATGGTTAACTCGACCAGGCCAAATTGGCATTTGATGTTATATCTTGCATTGTGGGCTTACCGAACCTCGGTCAAAATTGCAACATGATTCTCTCTGTTTCAACTTGTTCATGGATTATAAGCAGTTTTTCCCATTGAATGCAAAATCCCTTCACTTAAAATTGTTGCCGAACTCTTACCCGACATGATGCAACTTGAAGAATGCCTCATTTATCTTGAACATACTGATGAGCAACATCGAGATGCAACTTTATCAAATGAAGCACATAAGAAATTGTTGGCACAGGGGAAGACCCAGGGTTCAACGCTTCAAAAGTGCACCAACAAAACCCTAACTACCGACCCTTTTAGCAACACCTGCGAAGGAGATGAAGTCTCACCCGAGGTAGAGGAAGGGGGGGTTGTAGGACTCAAGTGTCTACAACCTAGCTGGGACACAGATCTGTGATCACAATACTTAATAGAGCACTTAGAAATTAACATTCATTAGTCTTTGACCCTTATTCACATTGCAGGAAAAAACCCTAATTACAGAACAATGTAGTATTCATCAAGATCTAAGCACATCTAACCATTCATCACATAACATCAAAGTAGATCTAGCATTCATTCACATATAAGGCACTAAGCTACTACATCAGATGAATCTAACATACATAAAGATTACAACACTAAGCATAAATCACATCAATAACATATCAACCATATCGCACAAAGCAACCACAACACAGGATATATGTGGTTCACCTTGTTAGCACTCAAAACATACTATTAAATTTTGAATTACTTTATCCAATTTGTGCTAGATTTTCCCATCTCGAGCTCTCCTGATTGTTGTCATAACCCCTCAACTCCCAGTTAAGCCTTGATAAAATCCCATAGATCTCATTGTCTAGGATTGCTTTATATTCCTGTCTTTAACCTGCAAATATCAAAGACACAAATAAAAGTCATTTCATAACTTTTATGTCTTTTATAATTTGAAATAAAATCCATTTTTTCATTTTCAAAAGATTCCCCAAAACAATAGTGGTGTGTGTCTAGGTGAGCTTAGTCTATCTTAAATCAAGCCTATCGACCAAACCTGCCTCACCAACAAAAGCCACATCATATGTTGAGTTTAAGTCAACACATTGTAAGCTTTCGTATATATGAAGCCTATATCTTCTAAATTCCTAATGTATATAGGATTTAGCGTTAAGCGAATATATAAAATATACAGTTCTAAAAACTCTCTGCCAAGTGCCAAGGATTGATGTGCAGGTGTTTAATTTCAGAGCAGCCAGCTCTAAACCAAGTGTGATAAGAGCATGATTCGAGTGCATGACTCTATGATTACCATGTTTTGAGTAGCCAAACCCATGTAACGAGTATGATGTCGCATGTGAAGACCACCCCAACCATGCGCTCAATAAATTGACAACAACATTTTCTTATCTGGGGTTTTGTTTTTTTTCACAGGGCTGAATTAAATATTCAGGTTTTGGGGCCTCGTTGACAAGGGAGCAATTAATGGGTGCTTTTCTGGACCCATTATTAATTTGGCAAGGACCTCAGAATGCCTGATAGAGTGAATGATGGAAAAGAAGCCCTGGCACATCTGTTAGCTTCAGTGATGTCCTCCTGGGTTTAATCTTAATTGGAAGGGTGAATGAACTCAGTACCATTGTTGATCAACTCGAAAATAAAAAACTTCAGTGCTTTTGTAGAGTGAAAATTCTCAAGATGCCACTGCATTGTTGCCATTGACATTCAAATAAAATAGTTTTAGTACAAAGCTAAGTAATAGTGTGTGTGTGACTAATGATTATTATGATAGTATCGTTAACAATGATGTCAGTTCCTACACTGAATCAGAAATACTAGAAATCATGGCAAGCATAGATCCTATGACAATGGAAGATGAAGAGAATGGCTTTTCAGCATCTGATTCTATTGGAAGTGTTGATGAAGCTAAACTGAATACTTCAAACTCAGTTAGAGAACCTGTGGATATGAATTTTCAAAAGACTTCTAAAGAAATTGTCCCATTTTTAGATGCCCCAGTCATGGGAGTTCTTATTCGACTGGTTTCTTTCCTAACAAAGTATGTCAGTAGTGTTGATTTGGTGAAACCAAAGAATCTAGTTGCTAGCTGAGAATTGCCCAATAGTGTTGTCAACAACTCATTGAAATGTATCTCATGGGGCTATTTATCCTAATATGTTTTAAGACTTTTGAAGGCTTGCACTTTGGACAGTTTAGACTAGTTCCAAAAGGCAATGTTAGCTGCCGAAAGCACAGACAGGAGAAGAATGTCAGACTATTCACCCAGATCAGATTTCCTTACAGTTAGAGCACCCAAGCAGACTTCGAAGTCCATAACAATTCTAAAACGCAGAAGATGGATGTGTTTTGTAGATTTTAAGGAAGTTTTAAATTTAAACTTGGACTGTTATTCAGTTGCAGGAGGATTAGAGTTGGTCAACTCTAACTTCAGCTCCAGCCTTCAAAGCAGATGACTCATCAACAGGTTGCAAAGATGATTCGAGAATACTTATTTCTCCTCAATGATAGCACGTGTGGTACTTGAAGACTCAAGTTTTAGATGGGATCTAATCCCTTAAAGATAGGATCGTTTCCTTTCTGTTGTAATTAGATTAATCTCTTTTTGACAGGTAGCTCGAGATCCACTTTCTTGGTGTCTGTAATAGCTATGTAAAGTCTATTTAAGCCTATTGAAATATGGCAAAAAAGGGGTTCAACTTTGGGGAATTGAATCTTTTCTCATGTTTTAAGACTTTATGAAATCATATTGAACTAGAAAGCTTCTTTCATTGTACTTTGTTTAGTCTTTCATTTTCTGTCTTCCTCTGTTTATGAGTAAATGTTGTATGCATCGATTATCTTTATCCAATGACCGATGACTGTCATCTCATCTTTTCATTGATAAGGTTAAGCTCATAATCAATTCTGTTTGTTGTAATTGGCCATTCACATTTGCAGTTGTATGTGTGTTTCAACCGATATGATAAGCATTCTCCATATATCCACACCTTAAGTTAACTTTCTGAATGAGTGCAGTTGAAGCCCTTTTTGTATTTGAGTGAATTCATATGTTTTGAGTGTATGAAAGCATATCAAGTCATCCAAATTGATCCACCTTTCGAATCATTGAGTAAACATTGAAAGAATAAGTTAATTTACCAGGCATCTTCGAGCTACAACCTACAAGAGTTTTCCAGAGTGATAATAAATTGGCGTCGTTGCTGGGGAGAGGAGATTGAAGCTTAGCTTCCTTGGGAGATAACATGATCCAACTTTGATGATAGACAAAGTATGGACATATTTTCGGTTGTAATCATCTATCTGGTGACTCCATGAAGGACGGATTCAGTGGCGACTCCATTGTTCTGAAATCTGTTGGCGACTCCACTGGTATGAAATGAACAAGATCTTAGCTAAGAGGTATGCCTTCTGTGATTTTGAAAAGATTGTTGGTTTCCCTAATCTAGTACCTACTAGAGATGAATGGGAAAGAAGCATTCCCAGGTTTCAAGGAGAAGAGTGGGAAGTGCCAGCTGAACACTTGCTGTATTTTCATGACTTTATTCACCGGCTTGAAATTGTGCACGAGGATGTTCAGATCAAGCTCTTCGGGTTTTCTTTAGAGGGGATCGCTCGTGATTGGTACCGATCACTTCCGGTTGCCAGTATCATCTCTTTGGCAGATTTTCATGTTGCCTTTCATTTGTTTTGCAAAGAAATATTTTCAGCTGATCTTCTATATCCCGAATGTTGTCACGAAGTTCATTTATTGACTAAAGACTCAGATAGTCATGAAGAGTATACTGTTATAGGGGATACCTCTCATTGTGACCTAGACATTGATGATCTTCACGTTGATATCCATAGTATAGATGCTTTTGACACTGTACCAAATGCATTTACTATCTTAAATTGTCATGAAGATCAGATTGTCCCATTTGAAAACTTGAAAAATGATAAACAGATTTTTATTTTAGCATGTGACAGAGTTGAATCTGTAGCAGATACTAAGGGCAGTCCTCAGTTTTTTGATTTGCAGACAAAGAAAGATAATCAATAGATTGACATATCAACAGATGATAGTTTCAAATCTGCAACAAATACTGAGGAAAGTCTTCATCTTTCAGATTTGCAGACAAAGGGAAATTGCAACATACATGAAGAGGAAGATGATGAGCATAAAGGTTTAGATCAGCAGTGCATCATACATGTTTCTTTGACCGAGGTTGAGCAGTTTACATTTAACATGGAGATCGGTGAAAGCCATCAGCAACAACATGCCAGTCTTCAGTTGGAACAACTGCCTAAAGAGGCATTCCTTGATGTTTTTGATGACCCTATTGTTGATTATCTGGAGTTTACAAGCAACATAGATGTTAAAATATTTTTGTCGATGAATATTGGTTCTGCCATCTTTTCCAATTACATTTTTGTTGGCTATGCATTCCTTTATTTTTGTAGTCAAGATCAAGCATGTTGTCAGTAAATCAGTTTCTCACATGGCTTCATTGGAAGCATGACTTCACTTGATAAGAGGCAGTACAGTTGGTTAGAGTAGGAATAGGTAGAGAATAAGCTCGTCATCAAGCATGGTTGGAGATTCTTTCTAGTTTGTTAGTTTGCAATAGTGAAATTTTGCATTCAGATTTTAAATAAAGATTGTAGAAATCTTTTGATGACATTAAAAGACTCCACTGCCCAATGGACTAGACACAATACAATTTGTTGTTAAATAAGAAGAGCAGGCTATAGGCAGCTTATAGACAGGCTATAGGCAGGTTACAGGTTTACAGGGGATTAGTTACACAAGCTAGATGACTCCATAGCCCAACGGACAAGGCACATGGTCTGCTAAGTTCTTGAAAACCTCACAGGGCGGTCTCCATCCCAGTTGGAGCTAGATGCTAGCACTCAAAATGTACTATTAAATTTTGAAGCACTTATTCCAATTTGTGCTATATTTGCCCATCTCGAGGTCTCCTGCTTGTTATCATAACCCCTTAACTCCCAGTTAAACCTTGATAAACTCCCATAGATCTCATTGCCCAAGATTGCTTTGTATTCCCGTATTTAACCTGCAAATATCAAAGACAAAAATAAAAGTCATTTCATAACTTTTATGTCTTTTATAATTTGAAAGAAAATCCGTTTTTTCATTTTCAAAAAATTCCCCAAAACAATAGTGGTGTGTGTCTAGGTGAGCCTAGTCTATCTTAAATCAAGCCTATTGACCAAACCTACCACACCAACCAAAGCCACATGACATGTCGAGTTTAAGTCAAAACATTGTAAGCTTTGGTATATATGAAGCCTATATCTTCTAAATTCCTAGTGTATATAGGATTTAGCGTTAAGCGAATATATAAAATATACAGTTCTAAAAACTCTCTTCCAAGTGCCAAGAATTGATGTGCAGGTGTTTAATTTCAGAGCAGCCAGCTCTAAACCAAGTGTGATAAGAGCATGATTCGAGTGCATGATTCTATGATTACCATGTTTTTAGCATCCAAACCCGTGTAACGAGTATGATGTCTCATGTGAAGACCACCACAACCATGCGCTCAACAAATTGACAACAACGTTTTCTTATCTGGGGTTTTGTTTTTTTTCACAGGGCTGAATTAAATATTCAGGTTTCGGGGCCTTGTTGACAAGGGATATTTATTCATATATCTCCTCCCAATGATGCTTTTAATTCCTTACCATAAACTTTGATGTGAAGAAGATTGTTTCAACTCAAGTTTTTGAACTTCATCGACTGTCGAAGGTAAAATAGGAAATAAACTCGATTTTGCTGGTTGGGCGCAATTCCTCTACCTTATTTCGACTGGGCATAAAATACATAGCTGGAACAACATTGTAAACAAAGGAACCTATCAAGCTTGAAAATGAAAAGCACAATTTTTCGCTTGAGGAACAAATTCTTTTCTTGTCATTACCGTGGGGAACTATAGGAGATTTTTTGTTGTTCATTAGCATTTTTCTTTCGATCAGAACAACCTACTGAAATGGCCCAGTTTTGTTTCTTGAAGAGAATATTCCTTACAATGAAGTTTCTCTTCTGAGTGTGAAACAGGAAGTGATTGCGATTAATGGGTGGTTTCCTGGACCCATTATTAATTTGGCAAGGACCTCAGAATGCCTGAGAGAGTGAATGATGGAAAAGAAGCCCTGGCACATATGTTAGCTTCAGTGATGTCCTCTTGGGTTTAATCTTACTTGGAAGGGTGAATGAACTCAGTACCATTGTTGATCAACTCGAAAAAAAAAAAAACTGCAGTGCTTTTGCAGAGTGAAAATTCTCAAGATGCCACTGCGCTGTTTCCATTGACATTCAAAGAAAATAGTTTTAGTACAAAGCTGAGTAATGGTGTGTGTGTGTGTGAGACTAGTGATCATTATGATAGTATCGTTAACAATGATGTCAGTTCCTACACCGAATCAAAAATACTAGAAATCATGGCAAGCATAGATCCTATGACAATGGAAGATGGAGAGATTGGCTTTTCAACATCTGATTCTATTGGAAGTGTTCATGAAGCTAAACTGAGTACTTCAAACTCAGTTAGAGAACCTGTGGATATGAATTTTCAAAAGACTTCTAAAGAAATTGTCCCATTTTTAGATGCCCCAGTCATGGGAGCTCTTATTCGACTGGTTTCTTTCCTAACAAAGTATGTCAGTAGTGTTGATTTGGTGAAACCAAAGAATCTAGTTGCTAGCTGAGAATTGCCCAATAGTGTTGTCAACAACTCATTGAAATGTATCTCATGGGGCTATTTCTCCTAATCTATTTTAAGACTTTTGAAGGCTTGCACTTTCGGAAGTTTAGACTAGTTCCAAAAGGCAATGTTAGCTGCCGAAAGCACAGACAGGAGCAGAACGTCAGACTATTCGCCCAAATCAGATTTCCTTATAGTCAGAGCGCCCAAGCAGACTTCTAGGTCCATAACATTTCTAAAACACAGAAGATGGATGTCTTTTGTAGATTTTAAGGAAGTTTTAAATTTAAACTTGGACTCTTATTCAATTGAAGGAGGATTAGAGTTGGTCAACTCTAACTTCAGCTCCAGCCTTCAAAGCAGATGACTCATCAATAGGTTGCAAAGATGATTCGAGAAGACTTCTTTCTCCTCAAAGATAGCTCATGTGGTACTTGAAGACTCAAGTTTTAGATGAGATCTAATCCCTTAAAGGTAGGATCTTTTCCTTTCTGTTGTAATTATATTAATCTATTTTTGACAGGTAGCTCAAGATCCACTTTCTTGGGATCTGTAACAGCTATGTAAAGTCTATTTAAGCCTATTGAAATATGGCAAAAAAGGGGTTCGACTTTGGGGACTTGAAGCTTTTCTCATGTTTTAAGACTTTATGAAATCATATTGAACTGGAAAGCTTCTTTCATTGTAATTTGTTCAGTATTTCATTTTCTGTCTTCCTTTGTTTATGAGTAAATGTTGTATGCATTGATTATCTTTATCCAATGACAGAAGAATGTCATCTCATCTTTTCATTGATAAGTTTAAGCTCATAATCAATTCTGTTTGTTGTAATTGGCCATTCACATTTGTAGTTGTATGTGTGTTTCAACCGATATGATAAGCATTCTCCATATATCCACATCTTAAGTTAACTTTCTGAACGAGTGCAGTTGAAGGCCTTTTTGTATTTGAGTGAATTCATATGTTTTGAGTGCATGAAAGCATATCAAGTCATCCAACTTGATCCACCTTTTGACTCATTGAGTAAACAATGAAATAATAAGTTAAGTTACCAGGTATCTTCGAGATACAACCTAGAATAGTTTCTTGGAGTGATAACACACCCCGGTGTGGGGCTACGTCCACCAACTCTTCTTCTTCTTCTTTATTAGCTTCTTCCAATCTTCTTAGATGCACAGAGCCACAAATCCAACTCTGCATAGGACAAAATATCTGCGTGCACCTCGCGAGATCCTCCTTCCCCGAGTTAGGTCCAAGCACATAGCCTCTACACAGTTTATGCAAAAACCACTTAAAAAACACTTGCACTTATCTCTGAAAGCCTTAACACGTTCGTGCACAAAGCCAACTAGTGATGCACTAAGTCGATCAATGAATAGTAACCACTTCTTACATAGCCTAGCTATTTATTTATACATTACAAAAAGGGGCCTAAACATGGGTAAGACCCATGGGCCGACATCCCATACCCGTTACATAAACCCTAAACCTAAAGAGCCCATAAAAGGGGCCGAGATCCCGTGATCTCCGTTTCACCTGGGCGCTCCGTCTTCGTCCATCCTGTCGAAGTCTCAAAAGTGGTCAAACATGACCAAGGTTGTCCAAAACTTGGTCGAGGGCCAATAGGCCACCAACACTCACCTTTGAATCGTCCCGAGTCACTCTGATATGGGATATTTTACTTCGAAGGCCTCAAGATTGGCTCAAGTTGCCTCGACTTGCTGCTTTTCCAGAGCCTCCTACTCAATGAACTCCTGAATGATTGTCTCGGTGACAATTCCTTCCAAGCGTTGTTCCACTGTGGTGACCACTTGTTCCAGCTGTGCACCTTTTCTCTCAATCTCCTCGAAAAGTGTGCAGGCTTCGTCCTATACCGACTGGAGTCTCTGGGTCACGTCCATGACTCTACTCTAGATGGCATGGACCTGCTGTTGAATTGCGCACTGTTTATGTGACCTTTTCATCTTCTAAACTGCTGAAAGTAGTTTCAACTGTGTTTTCACTGTCGATGCTTGTTGCTTTGCCCCCTGAAGTTGTGCTTCTAATTTTCTTAGTTATGGGTCCTCTGCAAGGTGCTCATAGGTCTGCTCACTTTGTTTACTAAGTTTCTTGCATTCTAACACCAATGCCTTGATTCTTTCTACTGCGCTCTAGGACGTTTCTTCCAGTTCTACTACTCTTGCTTGGAGCTACTAAATGGCTTCAGCGAGCTTCCCCTCTTGGATCTCAGTTGTCTCTTTTTCCATCTATGTCAATACTGGCATGGATTGAAGTGCTCGAGTAACTACTTCTCTAACTCCAATATGTTCTGTGAGAATCTGATCTTTCTCTCTCTGGATCTTCTCTCTATCCTCTTCAAACTTTGCTCAAAGGTCGTCTTTCTCTTGCTTCGCAACCCGAAATTTCTTTAGGGATTTATCCTTTTCTTTCTTCAAGGCCTCTGTGGCCTGTTCGTTTTCCTCCTATACTCGATGAAGGCAAGCCTCTGTTGCATCTACTAATATGCATAGTTGGGTAGGCTCATCTCCTACTTCTATACCCCTTGATGACAACGACACAGTAGACACTGCGTGGCTCAAATAGAGAGCTTTTTGTACCCCTTTGAGCTCTGCCTCGATCCTGTTATACATTGTCTCCTGTTTGGCTTCATTTTGCTACAAAATGTCCTCTGAAGTATCTGATATAGCTGTGATGAAGAGGTCGATATCATCCACCATAATTACAGTCTCTAATTGAGGATTATTGGCTCGTGACTTCTTCCGCACTGAGGGTTTCTTTGGGAAAATATTTATTTTCTTTGACGTATTGGCCTCTGTAGGGGGATCTTTAGGCAGTGTCGCTTTTCCCTATTCCTACTTGTCTTCTTCCCTTTCATCCTCATTTTGGTCTAATTTGTCATCTCCTCCTCCTCCAGGTGACTCTAACACAGTTTCCTCTGATGTGATGTTTATTTCCTGCACCTCTTCCTTCTTTTTCTTCTTGCTACTGCTGGGTCCATCATATTCTTCTCGGGTGACCACAGGACTTCCAATAATATTGAGTTTGGAAAGCTTTGTCTGCTAGACTGGTACAAGGAATTTAGCCGACCACTTCTTAGTTATCTCCTCCATGTCTTCATCAGTTAATTTATAGTATGACTGCCAATAGTTATCTCCTTCATTTCTTCATCACGATGTCCATGGTCCACGGATGGGGGACTATATTCAAATTCTTCTCCATTGTCTTTGTTAAGTACTTATGTGGTGTGAGCATTCCATAATTCTTGCGGTCTCCTAAGTTGAAATCACTGATCTTGAGCATTAGAATCTGTCCCAATTGCAATCCAACTACGCGTATCCCCTTCGGGAGGTATGCAGTGATCAATGTATAGTCGAAATCTCTGAGGACGTTTTCATGACTAACTGCGCCAGCCATAGGTAGGATATAGTCGGACAAAACTGACGGGATGAGCTTCGCATTTGCCAAGTCATCGCAGTGCTTAATTCTTTTCTCTGTCGCAGTTCGGGATGGCCCAGATCGATGTGCAGTCGGCGGGGATGCTTGCAATCCTCTCGTTGGTGAGGCATGTTCTCCTACAGACATGACCTTCTCAACCATAAGGTCTATTAAGATCTCCTCGATAGATTTCTCTACTGCGCTAAGGTCGTCCGACATGCACGCTCTAGGTCATATATCTCAGATAGGTGAATGGACGTGGTTGGAAAGGTCTCAAATGTACAATGCGGTAGCAATTAGTTCTCTATGGGCTCAAATATATCAATTTGAAAAAGTGTTCTCGATAAGACATTCGACGGATTAAATAGACGATGTCGTAACAGACTCCTCCAACGGGCAGGAATCCCTCAATCAATATGATTCCATCCATTATGGCGCGGTCCCAATAGTCCAATGGCGATCTTTCCGACAATAACTATGTTTCTGGTCGTTCTGGAGTGTCATTCTAATGGTCAGGAAGCCTCCAACGATCATATTTCTTCATCATGGAGAGAAGTGTCAGTCTATGCTATTCTTCTATTCTGACGAGGTTCAAGTTCTACAAGTCTTCCTTTTGCGAAGTCCTCTCTGGAATCTTCTGTAATTTTTCTAGATTTGTTTTCTTCTTACTGAGCTTTCTTGCTTTCTTCCCTGTGATCTGCATCTCTGGATTCCTCTTTCCATTCATGTTCTTATCTTTTCTTAGCATAGTAACTTCGCTCTGTTGAGAGTCATTCACAGGGTTCGAGCGTAATACTTCTTCTCTTACTATTTATGGAGTAGGTGCTCTTCTCTTATGCATGGATAAGTTCTTTAAGCCTTCTTGCGTGCTTTCAATGTTGACATCGAGGTATCTGGCCCTTAGTTGCTTTGACTTGTCCTCCTGTTCTTCTATTAAGCCCACTATTCTCCTATCCATGAAATCCCTTAGTTATTTCTTTTTCTGTTCTATAGCTTCCTCTTCTTCTTTCCTTCAGATCCGATCTCTCTCAATCCAAGTCCTTCCTAACAAAAGTGCAAAAGGAGTGTTGTTCTCAACAAATTTAATGACCTCGAATTATTCCTCTGTCAATGTTCCATGAGAATTCATAGGTACATGAGTGAGTCTTCCACATAGGGTTATCATCTTTCCTTTAAACAATCATATTCCTCCCAACGAAGGAATCATAACAGGCTTTCCCAAAATTTCCCAAGTACTTTCTGGCATAATGTTCACATGTGTTTCTGCATCCAATACACAGTCTATGTCGAAGTCTCCTATTCTTGTTTCTATGCATCGCTTCTCTTTTAATATATCTAGTAAACTGATGTCTCTATGATCATTCAATGTTTCTTTCATCTGCAAGAATACAACCTCTGATTCTTTCTAGTTATCTAGTATATTCTTGATCTTTTGACCTTCTTCATGGTTTTCTTGTTTCATTTTCATCTTTTCTACTTTAACAATCATTCTAGGACAATACAAAACTTCATGTCTGTCAGTGTTTCATGGAAACTTGCACAGGAGATATAGCTAAAGAAAGTACAAACAAAGCTTATCAATAAAGGAAGAGAAATTCAATATGGAAGAATGACAAAATATATTCACACTACTCCAATGTGTTGATGATTTATACGTAGATCATGATCAATATGATACAATGAATGAGTGGAATACACTCATATATAGGGCAGGACATTCCATAATTAAGAAAAGCAATCAAGCAGTAGCTTTCCTTAGGAATTCATGCATGCATAATAGTGATGGTAAAAATAGAAAGTCTAAAATAGAACTAGTCAGTTAACTCCCACTAAACTAGTGTGTCGAAAATATAAATTTCTCCAACACCCCCCCTGAACATCACTATGGAGTAAAAAATGAGTCTTGGCTACTAGGCCATTTTAGGTACTCATGTACAATGCAACTAATGAATACTGAATAAAAGTGAGGAAAGAGGGAAAACCATGTGGGAACAAAACCCCCCCTCAAAAGATAATGTATCAAAAGAAGAAAATAACAGCTGCAAGGCAACTATGTTATTCACTACAAGACGATCCCGCAAAGTCTGAAACTTATTCTCACTAAAAGTCTTCATGAAGATATATAAATATTTATGGATCTGATGAAGTCCTTTGGCAACCTATCTAGCCTTGTACCTCTTGATCCTGTGGACCCATATGCACCTGGAAATATTCCTTTCTATTGGAAGTGGAACCAGATGCCAAGTCTAGTTCTATAGGAGTGAGCCATACTCCTTCTGCATGGCTGCTTTCCATAATGGATTTCCCACAACCCTATTATAGTTTTTTGGATCAATAGATTGAACCATATAGCAATGCATGGGCATCGTAGGTTCTGAAGCTGAAAGTACATGAGAAGGCTATAAATTCTAACCTTGTACAATATCTACTGTAAACAGATATTCAAAAAAGAACAGAAAATATACAATGGCAAATACAAACATTACATAGATATTTTTCCCCTGGAAACCCAAACCGGGAAAACCAACATATTCTATATTCATTCATTGTGATACATTGTTTACAATAAAATATACATATAGGAGCTAGCGGCATCCAAAACCATAACCCAATGACATGTATTAGTCCAAAACCCTAATTCCTTAACCAAAAATAGAAAACCATCGGCAAAAACCATGTGCCGAAAAACCACCTAAATACATGACACGTTTCTCGAGGCAGGTGTCATGTTTCCCGAGGCAGGTGTCACATTTCTCGATGAAGAATATAACACATACCCAACATTCTCCCACTTGTCATTTTCTTTGCATATAGGGGGTTACAGGGTTACATAGTCAACAAGCCAGGGAAACAATGCCCATGGATCCTCTACACCAAGAGAACTTCTCAGTGCTCACAGATTTTGTTAATGAGTCTGCAACATTCTTCAAAGTGTCCACCTTCATCAGTGATACTTTATTTTCTTCAATCATGTCTCTCACAAAGTGATATTGAACATCAATGTGCTTTGTCTTTGAATAATAAGCAGGGTTCTTCGCTAGAAAAATTGCACTATGACTGTCACACTCTATCCTTACAGCTTGTTGTACCAACCCAATACCTGAACACAATATTTGTAACCATACTACTTCCTTACTTGCATGAGTGGCTTCCATGTATTAAGCTTATGTAGTTGAAAGTGCTACTACAGCCTGTCTATTGCTCATCCAACTTATTTCTCCTCCAAACAGGGTAAACACATACCTGCTTGTAAATCTCCTACGATCCAGATCTCCAGCCCAGTCTGCATCCACATAGCCATGTATATCCACCACTCTGTCCAATTCTGGTCTTCCTTCGTAGCACAATCCATAGCTAGCAGTGCCACGCAAATACCTAAAAACCCTTTTTACTGTTGTCCATTGTTCCTTCCCTAGTTTTGACATATACCTGCTCAAAACTCCCACTGCATGTGCAATGTCCGGTCTAGTACAGACCATTACATACATCAAACTGCCAACTGCACTCGCATATGGAACATGATACATGTCCTCCTCTTCTTCATGTGTCTTGGGACACTGATCCGCATATAACTTTACACTAATAGGAATAGGAACCTTGATCGGTTTACATTCCTGCATATTAAACCTCTGCAATATTGTCTCGACATATTTTCTCTGATTTAACCAGATTTTCCTCCTTTTTCGATCTCTTTTAATTTCCATGCCCAAAATGAATTTTGAAGCACCGATATCCTTCATGTCTAATTTAGAGGACAACTAAGTTTTCACATCCTAGATAATCTCCTTGTTGTTTCCTATCAGCAACATGTCATCCACATACAAGACCAAATAAATCAAATGATCACCAATTAATTTAAAATACACACATTGATCCTCTTTGCTTCTTGTGAAGCCAAGTCCCAACATATAAGTATCAAATTTTTTATACCACATCCTTGGTGATTGTTTTAAACCATACAGGGACTTTTTCAGCTTGCATACCAGCTCCTTCTTTCCTTTCACAGCATAACCTTCTGGTTGCTTCATATAGATTTCTTCTTCCAGATCCCCATGTAGGAATGTTGTCTTCACATCCATCTATTCTATTTCAAAATCAAATGCAACATCAACAGATAACAAAAATATTATAGAGGTAAACTTGGCAACAGGAGAAAAAATCTCACCAAAATCAATTCCCTCAGCCTGGGAATAACCCTTTGCTACTAACTAAGCTTTGTATTTCTCCACTTTTCCTTCTGCATTCAGCTTCTTTTTAAATACCCATTTGTTGCCAATGGGATTTCTTCTAGTTGGAAACTCCACTAGATCCCAAGCCTCATTCTTATCCAAAGATTCCATTTCTTCTTCCATGGCCCTTTTCCAGAGATTTCCATCCTCTGAATCCACTGCCTCCCCGACAGTTCTAGGATCATCATCAGTAGTAGACAAAGAAAAATTTGAATGGAAATCAAATGGACTATACCTTTCTGGTAGCCTTCTTTCTCGAACCGATCTCCTCAATACTGGAGTATGAGGATCTTCTTCTTCTGATTCATGTTCTTCTATAGAGTCTAATTCATCATCCTTTAAATCAAACTCTATCTTCTCTGGTTCTTCCTTACTTGGTAGGAATTCATGTTTAACAACATCCTTCATTTCTCTAAATACCACATCTCGGCTATACACTACCTTCTTAGTTTCTAGGTTCCAAAGATTATAACCTTTGAGACCATCTTTATATCCAATACAGATACATTTTTCAGCCTTCTTATCTAGCTTACTCCTATTTTCCTTTGGAACATGAACATATGCATCGCAACAAAATACCTTAAGATGTGTGAGAGAAGGTTCCTTACCGGTCCATACCTCTTGTGGAGTCATGTCATCCAACACTGATGAGGATGATCTGTTGACCATATAACATGCAATACCCACTGCCTCTGCCTAGAATCTTGCCCTAACCCGACACCACTGAGCATGCACCTTGCTTTTTCCATCAGCGTCCTATTCATCCTTTTTGTAACTCCATTATCTTGAGGTTTATATGGAGTAGTCTTCTGCCTTGCTATACCGCACTTCTTACAGAATTCTTCAAATTCATTCCCGCAGAACTCTTTGCCATTATCTGTGCTCGGCACCTTAATTCTTTTCTTTGTTTGATTCTCAACAAGAGCCTTAAACTCTCTAAACCTGTCAAAGACTTCAGATTTATTCCTAAGGAAATATATCCAAGTTTTCTTCGAGAAGTCATCTATAAATGAGACATAGTACACAGATTTTCCCAATGATGGTACCGACACAGGTCCACAAACATCACTGTGAACTAGCTGTAAAATTCCTTCTGCCCTCATTGCACTAGAGGGGAATCTTACCTGATTCTACTTCCCATATAGACAATGTTTACAGAAATCAAAATCCAGAGAGCAGTTAGACATACCTTCAACCATACCTTTACCGTGTAGTATTCGAAGACCCTTCTCTTCGATATGCCCCAGTCTTTGATGCCACAACATAACATTTTCTCCAGAGACTATAGGTGTTCTTTCTTCTTCAACTCCAATATCAAGAACAATGGAGCTATTACACCCATCACTAATAGTGCTTCCTAGCAGCTTATACAGAGTTCCAAATCGAACTCCCTTCATTAACACCATTGCTCCTCGAACCATCCTACAAGTTCCCTTTTCAAATATTTTTTTTACCTCTGCAGCTTCCATTTTTCTTACAGAAATCAAATTTTTGGCCATACCTGGGATGTGCAGAACACCAGGTAGTGTTCTAATCCTTCCATCTATGAGCCTCAACTTGACCCTTCCTCTTCCTATGATTCTAGTTGTCGAATAATTACCTAAGAAAACATTACCTCCATCATACTTTTCATATTAATAGAACCACTCCCTGTGGGGAGTCATATGAAAGGATGCACCAGAGTCAACCAACCATGCCTCATGATCTACATGTGTGCTTGAAGAGGCCAAGTACACATCCCCTCCTTCTTCCTTGGAGGTCTTTTCTTCTGTAGAAGAAGATTCGTCAGATCCATTCTTTTTCTCAACTTTGGATCTACACTGCTTCTTATAGTGCCCTTCTTTTCCACATCTCCAACATACCCTTACAAACTTTCCGGGAGATTTAGATCTACTCTTAGACTTAGATCTCCCACTTGAGAAATTAGATCTATTTCTTTCCCGGGAACATCCTCTTGCAAATAATGCATATGTGCTATGTCCTTCCATATTCTTCCGTCTCATCTCCTTTGACAACAAGGATGAGACCACTTCTTCAAACTTCAAAGAAGTTGTATTACTACCTATGGCCACAACGAGACTATCCCACGAGTTTGGTAAAGAACACAACAAACTGATACATTTATCTTCATATGAAATTTTAATATCAACAGATACTAACTGACTTACCACAGTATTGAAGGCAGTCAAATGATCTGCCACCAAGTCTCCATCTCTCATCCTTAGGTTATACAACTTCTTTCTTAGGAATAGTTTATTTACCAGGGACTTAGACTGATACAAATTCCCCAACTTTTTCCATAAATCCTTGGTTGTAGCTTCCTCTGACACATTCAGTAATACTGAATCAGAGAGACACAGTTGGATTGTTCTTTTTTCCTTCCGTTCCAACTTTTTCCAGTCATCTGCAGAAGTTCCTGTAGGTGAAGTATCTGGATCTACCATGATTCATTGATCTCTATCCACCAACAGATCATTCATCTTGAGCTTCCACAACTCAAACATTTTCCCATTAAACTTCCCGATCTCCATATTCGAATTGCTTGCCATTTCTTTTCACCTGAAGAACAATACCACAGATCTCCCACTGTAACAAGGCTTATCACAGTCCTGAGCCAAACCCTTGACCACAAAGGAATCCCCCTGAAGCCAATAAAACTCTAATACCAAATGTAAATTCTAACCTTGTACAATATCTACTATAAACAAATATTCAGAAAAGAACAAAAAAGATACAATGGCAAATACAAACATTACACAGAGATTTTTCCCCTGGAAACACAAACCGGGAAAACCAACATATTCTATATTCATTCATTGTGATACATTGTTTACAATACAATATACATATCGGATCCAACGGCATCCAAAACCCTAACCCAATGACCTGAATTAGTCTAAAACCCTAATTCTTTAACCGGAAATAGAAAACCATCGGCAAAAACCATGTGCCGAAAAACCACCTAAATACTACTCGTGCAAAGAATATAACACATACCCAACAAAGACTCATCATGCTGAGATCAAGTAATGCTTGAATCCAATGGATTCCCTACAAGGTTTCCCGCTACCTGAAGTGTGGTGTGTGCCTTCTTGGGCATCTGCTGAAGCTTTGGCGCTGGCTTCTTATTTGACTGTACTACGTTCTTATTTCCATGTATAGAATCTGAGTGCATGGAATCATCTCTGATGTCTGAAACTGATGGAAGAATAAGAGTATATGCATGTTGCACTAGAGGTGCATGCAAAGTAGTCTCCTTATGTGTAAGTAGAATAGAGGAGTCATCATCAGAAAACTTAGTGAATTTATACAACCTTGACTTGTGATCCACCTCACCAATTGCAATAATGGAATTGTCATGCATGTCAATTACTGAAACTAAATCTGATGTAAATTCAACCTTTTTACCTTTCTGAGTGATCTGATAAACTGATAGAATATTCATAGAAATATTTGGAATATGTAGAACATTCTCAAAACTGCCATTGTTGAGTTCCACTCTCCCTTCTCCTGCTACTACTATTGGAGTATCATTCCCCATGAGAATAGGGGGTCTTGAGCATGGACTCAAGGAAGAGAAATCTTCCTCTTTCGCTGCCATATGATGGGATGCACAAGAATATATAATCCATGAATCAGATGAGGAATTAATTGCAACCAGAGAATGATGATTACCTTTTTTCGGAGCAGGATCTTCTTCCTTCTACTTCTTGACTCCCTTTGGAATGAAGTTTCCAAGGTTGTTCTGTTGAAGTGTCTGTGCCATAAGATTGATCTATTTCTTCATGCATGTGGATTATTCATGATTCAGTTTATTGCAATAAGTGCATTGTTTTCCTTTCTTCTTCTTCTTGGAATATGAAGAGTCTCTGGAACCTAAAGAATTGTTGAAGGGTTTGGAATATCCCTCCTTCTTTGACTTTGGATGTAATAACTCATGTCGTTTCTTCTTCGATTTCTGATTGTATGACACTTTTCTATAATGCATGGTGATTGCATGTGTTTTGGGATCTTTCATGAGGCCCATATGTATGAGTTTTGTATGCTCTTGTGTAAGAGACTCAATGAACTGATCCAACATAGGCATTTTCCAATTTGTTCCAAAAAGACATCTTCCAGAATGGAAACTGGAGACATATACAACGTATTCTGGTCCTATCTTGGCCAAGATTGTTAGACTAAGTTGTTTCTCTTGTGTATATTTATCAATACCACATTCACCCAAGCTTAATAGCAAATATTTAAATTTAGTAAAAAAATATTGTATATTATCAAAACATTTAGGGTCTAAGGTATTCAACTCTACCTCAAGCATATGACCTCGCATCTCATCCTGCTTTCCAGAGAGTCCTTTCTAGGTGGTCCAAATCTAATTTGGATTCTTGCATGCAGCAACATGAAACCACAAATCAGTGGAGATTAACTCAAGAAGTAGTCTTGTGGCCTCATCCTTACAGTTCACCCATCTCATATTCTCAATCGTTGATGTAGGGTCTGTTTCTATCGCCATCGTCAAATTATATAGTCCTTTTCTTTTGAGTTGGAATGTCGCCTTGGGATTCCAATCAAAATAATTGTGTGGTGTGAGGAGTAACACCAAGTTTGAATATATAATAGTTTTCATATCCATCTCTCCCACTGTTTCTAAGAACCCCTAAAAATTTACTCTCAATTTGCAAGTGAAAAATTAAGAAATCACGACAAAAATGACACTTTAAGTGAAAATTCGTATCAATTTCAAGAGATGATATTGCGACTTACTTTCTAAGCAAACGGTGAGGAATCTCACCAAATAGTTGAAAACCCACTTCCAAAATGAGCCGATTTACTTTCCAAGCTGTTTGTTTCCTCCAAAACGTAATATTTTGGGAGCAATGAATGTAGAAAGGTACAATCATAGATTCATATCAGTTTTAGGAGGCTATCTTGCGGCTTACCTTCTGAGAAAACGGTGAGGAATATTGCCAAACGGTTGAAAACCCACTTCCAAAATGGGCCAATTTACTTTCTTTGAGAGTTGTTTCCTCCAAAACATAATACGTTTGGAGGAATAACTGTTGAAAGCTATGACCACAGATTTAGCTCACCAAAACCCTGATTTTCCTTATTCTTTGGCTTGTCTGTCTTGCTCCATGCAGCATAGCTCTGCTACCATGCCAATGTTTCATGGAAATATGCACATGAGATCTAGATAAAGAAAGTACAAACAAATATTATCAATAAAGGAAGAGAGATTCAATATGGAAGAATGACAAAATATATTCACACTACTCCAATGTGTTGATGATTGATACATAGATCATGATCAATATGATACAATGAATGAGTGGAATACACTCATATATAGGGAATAACATTCCATAATTAAGAAAAGCAATCAAGCAGTTAACTTTCCTTAGGAATGCATGCATGCATAATAGTCATGGTAGAAATAGAAAGTCTAAAATAGAACTAGTTAGTTAACTCCCACTGAACTAGTGTGTCGAAAATAAAATTTTCTCCAACAATGTTCAATAGCTTTACAACAAAGATAAACAGGACCTCTACCAGGGCATTTCTTAGCAATATGTCCCGATCTTCTGCAATTATAAGAAAGAGTCAATCCCCTCTTTCTCTTAAACGATCCCCAACCTTTCTTGTACTGCACACTGGGATCACAGTGATGGACCTGCAAAAAATTCTTTCTAGGATCTTGCATCCACTTGTTAGTCCAAAAATTCTTTCTATACATAGGAATAACATATCTTTCATTAACTTTATCAGATATATTCATATCAAATCTTCTTTCTTCTAGTTGTGCCCTAGTTTTTAGACTAGTGCGAAATCTATCAAACATACCTAGATCCATTCTTTCGAAACAAAAATTTCCACTTACCTTACCTTTATCGTAGCACAAATCTTTAAGATCTTACCTCATTTCTTCAGATATGATTCCCTTCTTAGAATATAGCTTCACAAGTCAAGTAGAATGTTGTGCACTACAGCAACAGATCTACGCAAAAATATTTCTCTTTTCTTCAGTTCCCAACAATCACAGTTTCAGGTCTTGGCAACGGAACCATTTGTTGGCACAGGGGAAGACCCAGGGTCCAACGCTTCAACAATGCACCAACAAAACCCTAACTACCAGCCCTTTTTACAACACATGTGAGGCAGATGAAGTCTCACCCGAGGTAGAGGCAGGGGGTTGTAGGACTCAAGTGTCTACAATATAACTAGGACATAGATCTGTGATCACAATACTTAACAGAGCACTTAGCAATTAACATTCATTAGGCTTTGAACCTTATTCACATCGCAAGAAAAAAACCTAATTACAGAACAACATAGTATTCATCAATATCTAAGCACATCTAACCATTCATCACTAACATCAAAGTAGATCTAGCATTCATTCACATATAAGGCACTAAGCTACTACATCAGATGAATCTAACATACATAAAGATTACAACACTAAGCATAAATCACATCAATAACATATCAACCATATCGCACAAACAAACCACAACACAGGGTATACGTGGCTCACCCCAGTGTGGGGATACGTCCACCAAGTCTTCTTCTTCTTCTTTATTAGCTTCTTCCAATCTTCTTACATGCACAAAGCCACAAAGCCAACTCCGCATAGGTCAAGAGATTTGCGCACACATCACAAGATCTTCCTTCCCCGAGTTAGGTCCAAGAACAGAGCCTCTACATAGTCTATCCACAAATCAATTACAAAACACTTGCACTTAGCTCTACAAGCCTTAACATGTTCATGCACAAATCTAACTAGCCATGCAGTAAGTCGATCAATGAATAGTAACTACTTCTTACATCGCCTAGCTACTTATTTATACATTACAAAAAGGGGCCTAAACATGGGTAAGACCCATGGGTCGACATCCCATACCCGTTACATAAACCCTAAACCCAAAGAGCCCATAAAAGGGGGGCAAGATCTCGTGATCTTCGTTTCACCTGGGCTCTCCGTCTTCGACTAGCCTATCGAAGTCTCAAAAGTGGTCAAACATGACCAAGGTTCTCCAAAACTTGGTCGAGGGCCAACATAAACACATCAAGTCTCAGTATGACAAGTATTTTCTCCCAAGGGTATTTTCTAAAGGAGACCTTGTGTTAGTCTACGACCAAGACAGTGATGCCTTGGGGGCAGGCAAGTTTAACCCCATGTGGCACGGTCCATACATCGTGTGACAGGTGTTGGAAAAAGGGCCTTATGAGTTAGCATATTATGAGGGAAACATGTTATCAAAGTCCATAAATGAGCTCTTCCTTAAGAAGTACTATGCTTGATCCTAATGGCTCGAGTACTTATTCTTTTGTAATTATTATTTATTGGTGTATATAGGTTTGTATAGTTTTCTTCATTTTCCTTGCGTTTTTTACTATTGTGCTTCTGCTGTGTGGCAGATACCGGGGAAGTCGTCAATATATTTTGGATTCACAGACGGTGTCAGTCGTCACACTCAGAACTTGGATTTTTTTGCCTCGGTGATTTATTCACCAACTAAACAACTAGTATTTGTTGAAGATGTTTGTCTTGGAGCAACTACAAATAATGTTGTTGAATATAGCACTATCATCAAGATTTTGCGAGACACTTTGTCACATGGTATTCAACACCTTCACGTGTTGTTGGATTTTTAGTTGGTTGTGTTGCATTTGCATGGTCTATACTGTATTCTTGAACCAGTCTTGTTACAATAGTTCCTTAGGGTACATCTTCTGGAACGATCATTCAAATTTATTACCTATGAGCATGTTCCTAGGAAAGCTAATCTAGTTATTGATGCATATGCTAATTACGTTTTAGATTGGAATTTGTCACATTCATAATATAAGTACACACATTTTACATCTGTAAATATTTAATCATTTTCAAGTAGAATATAAATATAATGCACACACACACACATATATATGTGTGTGTGTGTGTGTGTTTCCAAAAAGAGGTCCATAATACAAAATTTGGGCTACTAGACCCGAATACATATCAGTACAAAATAGTTCTCTTGGGACATAATAGTCTAGGCCTAAGGCCGGTGAACTCTATCATAGAAAAGTATGACATTTTATAAACGCTGAAACAAACAGACCCATGTCTTGAGTACTTCTATTATATGACGTTGCATCTCTACGGGCAGGTCATCTATGGTGGCCATCAGAATGGAGTGTGTCATTTCATCCAGGTTCATGCCCATGCTCCATAAAGTCCTTGTCGCATCATCATTGTGAACGACTTCCTCTCTAACTCAACGACTATGTCTAGGAATTCCTGTTGGTCTCATCGGTGCTCTATATGCACATTTAAAGAGCACATGTTAGTATTATGGATCTAACCAAAAATAAGATGTTTTTTCCTTCATATGTATATATAATATATAATCCAAAAATAAAAATAAAATAAAATAAAATAAAGTTTACCTATGTCCTGAAGCTCGTCACCAAGAGGAATGATGACATTAGGATCTCCCAAAAAGTCGATCCCAATATATGGGTAATCCTCAATAAAAGGAACTTAACACTCCCACCAAGAAAATAACTCATCATCATAAGGGTTGGATAATTTCCATCCTCCTAAGAAGTCCAATAACTCTATCCATCATACCATCGTGGGCCATGTTCATAAGTGTTCTCTGATATGATCTCTTGGGCTCATCATTGACACCCTCTCAAAGAATAATGTACAAAGAACACTGGCAAACCCAAATTTCTTGTTCTTTTGTAAATTGCAGTCAGTGAGCTGAGTTTCATGCAAGATAGCATCACATTGCTCCAGTAAAACATCATGGGTCTTAAGCACTCAACCCCATGTTGCATTTGGGATCGAGAATCCAAGTGCAAATATTTATATCCCACGATGCACACTATGGTATATAATATCACCTTTAGACTCAAATTGGTGATATGATTGATTGACACTTGTGAGCCCGTATTTTCTATGCCATCCTCACAATATTCGTTTATGTAATCATTAATGGTTCTACTACCTCCCCCATGGATTGTGACCTTGGGAACTTCACCTCTATGAGATAACCCAGTAATAAATTAGATGTCCTCATTTGTGATCGTCAAGGACTTCCCACCAAACATGAATGCTTCTGTGTCAGGATGTCAATAATCAATAAGGAGATTCAGTGATATCTTTTGAGATTGCATGCCTCCAATTTGGAAAAAAATATACATGCCAAAATGTCAGAGAGCTTATTTAGCATCATCATCGTCAAATACTACACGATCAACTTCCTCGTGATCGCATTCCCTCCAATGAATAAATATCATATTGAAAATCCATGAGAAAGAGAGTTATACTTTTATTTTTTCAAAAGGGTTCTGGGCATTCATGAGTTACTTTTCTAACAGGTGCGGATATCTGCGATTGGTGTTTCTACCAGGCATGGACATCCGTAGTCCCATTTGAGGAAAACCATGGATGCGCAGAGTCGTGAGGAAAACAAGAGGGTTATCACTCAATTTTTCATGAAAATTAAAAGTTGAATGGATGAAAATGACAAGAACGGTTTGAGCACTTACTTGGTCCAGACAATGTGTGTTTTAGTTGCTCCAAACTCCCACTAAAATGGTAAAAATGATGTGGGAATATGGTAAAAATTTCCTTATATATATAATTTTTTGAAAACCCACTTTCCATAGTTTCTTTTTTTTCCATAAACTCAACTAATGTCAAGCTCTATTGTAGTTTTTTGGTTGTCATTGTAGGTTATATAACGTTATTTTAGGTACTTTAGGTATTTTTATTGATTGACTGAGTATTTTTCAAGACTCTGGAAGGTGATGTTTTTCATATAACTAGAATTTAGAATAGGTTTCACACCCCTTCAATATTTTCATTAACAGTTGTCATTGTTGCCTTAACCCAAGGTCTATCCCATTAACAAGCAACAAAACCTTTTTGTCTGCTCAAGAATGTTGGCTATGTGTTATATTATTTGCACAACTAGTTTTAGTGTTTGCTACGTTGAGCTGAGCGGTTTGAGGAGGGCTTCTAGCCCCCGATAAAAAAAAAAAAAAATCCTCAGGAAAAGTGTCACATTTTTGCCTCGTTTTTTGTGTCGCCTCGCTTTTCATGTCCATTTTTGGGCAGTTTTTCAGCATATGGTTTTTGCTGATGGTTTTCTATTTCTGGTTAAGGAATTAGGGTTGTTGACTAATCCAGGTCATTGGGTTAGGGTTTTGGATGTCGTTGGCTCCTATATGTATATTGTATTGTAAATAATGTATCACTATGAATGAATATAGAATATGTTGGTTTTCCTGGTTTGGGTTTCCAGGGGAAAAATCTATGTGTAATATGTGTATTTTCCATTGTGTCTTTTTTGTTATTTTACTGAAAATTTGTTTGCAGTAAATACTGTACAAGGTTAAAATATACATTTGGTATCAGAGCTTTGTTGGCTTCAGGGGGACGCCTTTGTGGTCAAGGGTTTGGCTCGGGACTGTGATAATCCTTGTTACAGTGGGAGATATGTGGTATTGACTTTTCAGGTGAAAGGAAACGACGAGCAGTTCAAAGATGGGGATCGAGAAGTTTAATGGGAAAAATTTTGAGTTGTGGAAGCTCAAGATGGAAGATCTATTGGTGGACAAAGATCAGTGGATCATGGTGGATCTAGGTACTACACCTACAGGAACTTCAACAGATGTCTGGAAAAAGTTGGATCAAAAGGTGAAGAGTAAAATACGAATGTGTCTCTCAGATTCAGTATTATTGAATGTGTCAGAGGAATCTACAACCAAATATTTGTGGGATAATTTGGGGAAGTTGTATTAGTCTAATTCCCTAGTAAATAAAATTTTCATTAGAAAGAATTTGTATTGAGGATGAGAGATGGAGACTCGGTGGTAGAGCATTTGAACACCTTCAATACTGTGGTAAGTCAGTAGTATCTGTTGAGATTAAAATTTCATACGAAGATAAGTGTGTCTGTTTATTTTTCTCTTTACTAGAATCGTGAGATAATCTGGTTGTGGCCATAGGTATTAATACAATTTCCTTGAATTTTGAAGAAGTGGTTTCATCCTTGTTGTCAGAGGAGGTGAGGCAGAAGATCATGGAAGGACAAAGCACAGATGCATTATTTTCAAGAGGATGCTCCCAGAAAAGAAATAGATCTAAGTCATCAAGTGGGAGATATAAGTCTAAGGGTATATCTAAATCTCCCGAATTTTTTTTAAAGGTATGCTAGGGATGTGGAAAATAAGGGCACTACCAGAAGCAGTGTAGATCCAAAATTGAGAAAAAGAAGGGATTTGAAGAAGCTCATTCTACAGAATAAAATACCTCCAAGGAAGAAGGAGGGGATGTGTACTTGGCTTCTTCAAGCACACATGAATATCATGAGGCATGTTTGGTTGACTCAGGTGCATCCTTTCATATGACTCCCCACATGGAGTGGTTCTGTGAATATGAAAGGTATGATGGAGGTAATTTTTTCTTAGGTGATGATTCGACAACCAAAATTAGAGGACGATGCAAATTCAAGTTGAGGCTCATAGATGGAAGGATCAAAACACTACCTGGTGTTCTACACATCCTAGGTTTGGCCAAAAATTTTATTTTTGTAAGCAAAATGGATGATGTAGGGGAAAAAACAATATTTGAAAAGAAAACCTGCAGGATTGTTCGAGTAACAATGGTGTTGTTGAAGGGAGTTCATTTTGGAACTCTGTATAAGATGTAAGGAAGCACTATTAGTTATAGGTATAATAGTTCCATTGTTTCTGAAATTGGAGTTGAAGAAGAAAGAACTCCTACAGTCTCTGGAGAAAAGGTTATGATCTGGCATCGAATACTGGGGTATATTGGAGAGAAGGGTCTTCGACTACTACACGGTAAAGGTATGGTTGAAGGTATGTCTATCTTCTTTCTAGATTTTGATTTCTGTGAACATTGTGTATATGGGAAGAAGAATGGGGTAAGATTCTCCTCTAGTGCAACGAGGGCAGAATGAATTTTACAACTAGTTCACAGTGATGTTTTTGGACCTGTGTCGGTCTCATCATTGGGAAAATCTGTGTACTATGTCTCATTTATAGATGAATTCTTGAGGAATACTGGGATATATTTCCTCAGGAATAAATCTAAAGTCTTTGAAAGGTTTAAAGAGTTTAAGGCTCTGTTGACAGGAAAAATTGACCGCTCGTCAACTGGAGGGGTGAATATGGTCCGGGGTTGTCTAATTAACCCAAGAAGTTTGGATTAATTCACTCCGACGGGTTTTGTGGCTCCGTTGGCCGATCTAAGTCCTAAAGAAAGAAAAAAAATAACTATAGGAAAAACAATAACCTAATAAATAACAATTACTAAAATCTGTAAGTACATTTAAATATATATATATATGTACAATTTATTTAACTGAAATATGTTCAATAACTGTATATACAATCTGTACAAAACATGAGTTTTAATCTAAATTCGTAAAAAAAAAAATCAAATGTAAATTGGTTACTTTAGCAACAATAATAAAGAAAG
Organism: Picea engelmannii; assembly: GCA_009831015.1. NCBI lineage: Eukaryota > Viridiplantae > Streptophyta > Pinopsida > Pinales > Pinaceae > Picea > Picea engelmannii. Next base: position 137,076 of record ML815594.1, read on the forward strand.
TGAAAATACTATCTAATTTTTTTTGTTTGTTTTCTTAGATGTATACACTCATGAAATCAAACATTAAACTGCCTAATTGAATAGAAAATAATAGATAGTAGAGAATGTTCTATATATAGAAAACTTCTATATTCAACAAGCTAATGAAATCAAATAACAGGCTAACCTTTTATTGCATCCAATGTCTGTTCAATATTGAATATCCAGCCACCTTTATCTAAGAAGTGAACCTGCAACAGATCTTGATATTGCTCTGAATAAATGTGAAACAATAATGTTGGAGATTGAATTATAATAGAAGAACATATAATTGATACAATCACAGTAATATTATGATTTGCAAGTAGCTACGATGAGATAATTCTTCTTGTAATAACTTGCACATAAACATTCAACTGAAATTAGAGATAAATCTCTAATTTAAATTGTATAGATGATCACTGTGTGTTATATCTGAAACACGAGATATGGAAAACATATATAAATTGAATCATATCAACTTGCAATAAACCATGACGACAAAAGAAATCACAATCTATTATCAAATTGAAATAAACATAACTTGAATGAAAACATCATACAAAAAAGCTAAAGCTGTAACGTGCATTATATTCCATTCAAGTCAGTGATAAAACGTCCATACTTTTGCCCCAGGCCGAGATGATGCAATGTTTACAAAATGATATGTTCATATAGGTTTCAGGAAACATAATTGTTTCTTGTTCATAAGATCAAATTGGTTTCAAAAAATAAAGGGGGATGCAGCCACCCTGATTTCACTAGATATCAAAAAACTACCAACAATCTAATTCTGTTTATTCAGAATACATAATAGATATGGCTGGGAGATCTCAAAAGTGCCTTATATTATCTTTGAAATCATGGGCTCCTTAATTATCCTAAAAGCAAAAGAAAATAAGAAGATCTCAGATATGTTTTTAGTCATCAAATCAAACAATTCAAATTTTTCTTAACTGGCTACAGAATCTTGTGATTCTGTAGCTAGTTATAATAGCAAATGTAATCTTATTTTATTGAATGAATAAAAAAGACTAATATTAATAATAAAAATAGTTTATTCAATCAAACCAAATATCCTAACTTAAGAATGACAATAATCATGCTAACAAAATCATACCTCTAATCATAAAACCAAATCATATCAAGAAACTTTGGAGTTAACGATAGCTGTAGCTGCCTCTATGTTTTTGAAAATCACATGACCTGTAGTTTTCAAACGCTTCTCCTTCCCTTGGATGATGGATTCAAGTCTGTTGTCTTCGTTTGTCAACATATCAACATGGTCTCTTAAAGACTTGACTCGTGACTGTAGAAGTGGGACATCGGTATAGTATCTGTCGATCCACGATCGACACACATCACATTGTGACTGTAAGGAGTTTGCATTAGAATGAACAATGTTATGGGTCAGAGAATCCTCCATGAAGATGGTATATTTATCACAGAGATGGATACCAGGGAATTCTAGGTTATCTTTCAAACAAGGAGGCAAATTATCGACATAGTTATAGGGTCGGTCAGGGTATAGCCCGAATGACACGAGGTCCTCTTCAGCAAGGAATTTGTCAATTTTTGAGTCTGAGATTTCACTCACTTCAATCATGCTGATCGTGTCTACATGGGGTTTCGTTTTATTTCGAAGACTTCGAGAAATTAACCGACTAGCTCTTTTGTTTTTGAAATTGACACCAACACTACCTTTTAACTTCTAATATCAAATGGTGTGGCCTTTCATTTGTCAAGACTATCAATCTCTTGGTCATGTTTATGAGTTGATAGGGTGAAAAACACAACAGGGTGATACCTTCCTAGCAAAGAATCGAACTCCATATTAAATAAACCACTTTCCTTCAATGAAAATTTAAAACAAAATGGTAACGATAGTTGCAAGTTTTCATGCTTTCAGTCATAAAAACGGAGCATGAATAGATGATAAGTAAAATGCGATGATTTACAACTGTCGTTTAGGGAAAATATCATGAAGAGTAATAAAATTTCATAGACCCTGTGTAGGCAGCTTATAAAAATAATAGTTATATAATCGTTGTCAACAAGCTCTTGTTGAGAATCAAACAGAGAAAAAAATTAAGGTGTTGAGGATAGATAATGGTAGAGAGTTCTGTGGGAATGAATTTGAATAATTATGTAAGAAGTGTGGTATAGCAGGGTAGAAGAATACTCCATATACACCACAACATAATGGAGTTGCAGAAAGGATGAACAGGATGTTGATGGAAAAATAAAGGTACATTCTTAGTGGTGTCAGGTTAGGGAAAGAATTCTAGGCAGAGGCAGTGGGTACTACATGTTACCTGATCAACATATCACCCTCATTAGCGTTGGATGACAAGACTCCACAAGAGGTATGGAATGGTAAGAAACCTTCTCTCACACATCTCAAGGTATTTGGTTGTGAGGCCTATGTTCATGTTCCAACGGAAAACATGAGTAAGCTAGATAAGAAGGATGAAAAGTGTATCTTTATTGAGTATAAAGATGGTCTCAAAGTTTATAAGATTTGGAACCTAGAAACTAAGAAGGTTGTGTATAGTCGATATGTAGTATTTAGAGAAATGAAGGATGTTATTAAACAAGAATTCATACCAAGTAAGGAAGAACCAGAGAAAATAGAGTTTGATTTAAAGGATGATGAATCTGACTCTATAGAAGAATATGAATCAGAGGAATAAGATCCTCATACTCCAGTATTGAGGAGATCGGTTCGAGAAATAAGGCTACCAGAAAGGTATAATCCATCTGATTTATGTTCAAATTTTTCTTTGTCTATTATTGATGATGATCCTAGAACTGTCAAGGAGGAAGTGGATTTAGAGGATGGAAAACTCTAGAAAAATGCCATGGATGAAGAAATGGCAACCTTGGATAAGAATGAGGCTTGGGATCTAGTGGAGTTATCGACTGGAATAAATCCCATTGGAAGAAAATGGGTATTTAAAAAGAAGCTGAATGAAAAAGGCGAAGTGGAGAAATACAAAGCTAGGTTAGTAGAAAATGGTTATTCCTAGGTTGAGGGAATTGATTTTAGTGAGATTTTTTCTCATGTTTCCAAGTTAACTTCTATAATATTTATGTTATATGTTGCTACTTCATTTGATTTTGAAGTAGAACAGATGGATGTGAAGACAACATTCCTACATGGGGGTCTAGAAGAAGAAATCTATATGAAGTAGCCAGAAGGCTTTGTTGTAAAGGGAAAGAAGGAGATGGTATGCAAGCTGAAAATTTCCATGTATGGTTTAACAATCACCAAGGATGTGGTATAAAAAAATTGATACTTATATGTTGGGACTTGGCTTAACAAGAAGCAAAGAGTATCACTATGTGTATTTTAAATTAATTGGTGACCATTTGATTTATTTGGTCTTGTATGTGGATAACATGTTGCTGATAGGAAACAACAAGGAGATTATCCAGGATGTGAAAACTCAGTTGTCCTCTAAATTTGACATGAAGGATATTGGTGCTTCAAATTTCATTTTGGGCATGGAAATTAAAAGAGATCGGAAAAAGAGGAAACTTTGGTTAAATCAGAGAAAATGTGTTGAGGCAATATTGCAGAGGTTTAATATGAAAGAATGTAAACCGGTCAAGGTCCCTATTCCTATTGGTGTAAAGTTATCTACAGATCAATGTCCCAAGACACGGGAAGAAGAGGAGGACATGTATCATGTTCCATATGTGAGTGCAATTGGCAATTTGATGTATGCAATGGTCTGTACTAGACCGGACATTGCACATGCAGTGGGAGTTTTGAGAAGGTATATGTCAAAACCAGGGAATGAGCATTGGACAATAGTAAAAGGGTTTTCAGGTATTTGCATGGCACTGCTAGCTATGGATTGTGCTACCAAGGAAGACCAAGATTGGAAAGAATGTTGGACATACATGGCTTTGTGGATGTAGACTGGGTTGGAGATATGGATCATAGCAGATCTAAAAGAGGGTACGAGTTTAACCTATTTGGAGGAGAAATCTGTTGGATGAGAAAAATACATGTTGTAGTGGCACTTTCAACTACAGAATTTGAATACATGGCAGCCACTCATGCATGTAAGGAAGCAGTATGGTTACAAATATTGTGTTCAAGTATTGGGTTGGTACAACAAGTTGTAAGGATAGATTGTGTCAGTCAGAGTGCAATTTTTCTAGCGAAGAACCCAACTTATCATTCAAAGACAAAGCATATTTATATTCAATATCACTTTGTGAGAGACATGGTTGAAGAAAAAAAATTGTTGTTGATGAAGGTGGACACTTTGAAGAATGTTGTAGATTCATTAAAAACATATGTGAGCACTGAGAATTTCTCTTGGTGTAGAGGATCCATGGGCATTGTTGCCCTAGATTGTTGACTTTGTAACCTTGTAACCGCTTGTATGCAAAGAAAGAAACAAGTGGGAGAATGTTGGGTATGTGTTATATTATTTTTATGACTAGTTTTAGTGTCTTCTATGTTGCTTCATGTGGTTTAAGGGGGGTCAGGGGCAGCGCCCCTGAGAAATATTTTTTTCCTCGGGAAACATGTCTCATTTTTGCCTTGATTTTCATGTCCATTGTTGGGAGTTTTTTCGGCACATGGTTTTTTCCAATGGTTTTCTATTTCCGGTTAAGGAATTAGGGTTGTTGATTAATCCAGGTCATTGGGTTAGGGTTTTGGATGTCATTGGATCCTATATGTATATTGTATTGTAAACAATGTATCAGTATGAATGAATATAGAATATGCTAGTTTTCCCGATTTGGGTTTCCAGGGAAAAACTTTATGTGTAATGTGTGTATTTTCCATTGTATTTTTTATGTTCTTTTACTGAAAATCGGTTTGTAGTAAATATTGTACAAGGTTAAAATCTACAAATAATGTCATTTCATTGATGGTAGAGCCTACCTTCCATGGGAACCCTAGTTTAGAATCCCTTTGGTATTATGGCACTCATGTTGTAAGTTTTATTAGGCTTGGGAGTCCTATTTAGTCCTGGCATGACATTGCGTTTGAACTTCATTCTTCTTACTCAATCTTGTTCTGGCGATTACCTACGGGACTCCCCACATTATATGTTTCTCACAACAAATTTTTTTATGACTCTTCAATAGGTATTACATTCCTTACTAGCATATAGTGTAGGCTTCATCTTGCTTGCATAATGCATCTATCCGTACCAAACACATATTTGTCACAGGTTCAACCCCATTAATTAGTGACATCATACCTTTCCAGTTGATTCAAGGTGTCACCCACATATGGTAGAGATTATGTTAGGATCCTAACCCGCACATAGGTAGATCAATATATTCGGATGTAATAAAGGTCAATATTAATAAGGCCTTTCAATAAAATAGAATAAGACGGATGTAAGAAGACCTAATAGAAGCTTCCTCTTCTAGAAGGATATTCCTCTAGATGATTCTCTTGATAGACATATTTAGTATAAATAAGGGTCGAGGGTATGAAAACCCTAGCTTGGAGATTATTGTAACAAAGCGCTGCTCAATTGGAGGTTGCCCCCTCGAAGAGGTCTGTGAACATTTCTTTTTGAATCAAAGTGTTATTTCTGTTGTTATTCTTATATCATTTCTATGTTATTGTAGAGATTATGCTGCATATATTACTGTTATTCTGCCATTTCTAGCATTTTATTTCTGTTCTACATATTTATTATATCTGGTATCTTGCAAGTGGTATCAGAGCACTTTCCTTGGCAGAAATTGTGGGAATTTTTTTTCTTCAGGGTAGAGATGTATTATTGTGTCTTTAAGCCATAGAGATCTATTGTTACACGCATAAACCCACAGTTGAGGGATTCATACACGCAAGAAATACAAGTGGTTCTTAAGCGCACATATGTTGGCCACCCTTGTAACCCATGTTGGTACCCCTTCGAGTGGTAGCGCATCAGACAACACCTGTTTACGGATCGGCCTAGATTTGCTAAAGACCTCTTTAGATAAACCTATCGGCTGTCGGACTGTTATAGTGTCATCGAGAACAACACTTGGAAAGATACTCTCTAGTACTTGGGTAGTCAGGTAGTACGGCTAAGGGTACAGTCTATCCTCTGCCCTGAGATATTGGCCCGAGTACTACTATTGGACATGTTATCACCCTATAAGTTATAGGATCAACTGGTGACTGGGATATTATCTATCTCTAGTGTTTTTTGTTGAAAAATGATTTTTCATTCTGCAAATAATTTGAAAAAGAAA
>ML815594.1:152759-170927 GCA_009831015.1 Picea engelmannii
TCTAGTTCCTTTAGAGGACTTGTTTGATTTTAACGACGTAGCCAAAAAACCGAAAATTGAAGCCAATGGACAAGAGGTAGAAGACTGCAATATAGGGACCGAAGAGAAACCCAGGATGGTCAAATTGTCTAAATCATTACCCCCTGAGAAAAAACTCAAATACATTGAGCTGTTCAAAGAATATTCAGATGTTTTCGCCTGGGGTTATGAGGATTTGAAAGCTTATGATACCGGCATCATACAACACCGGATTCCAATAAAAGAAGACCAAAAACCGTTCAGACATAAACTTAGGAGAATAAATCCCAAGTTACTCCCTCTAATAGAAAAGGAGATTAAAAAAATGTATGATGCCAAAATCATAGTCCCGTTGCGTTTTTCCAAATGGATCTCGAATTTGGTCCCAACATGTAAGAAATCCGGGGAAATCAGGCTATGCATTGATTTCCGAAATCTGAACAAGGTCTCCCTGAAGGACAATTACCCCTTGCCCAAAATGGACCACATCCTACAAAGGGTGGTCAAATCCAGTCGAATCTCTTTGCTGGACGGGTTCTCGGGTTATAATCAGGTCCTAGTTCACCCAGATGACCAAGACAAAACCGCTTTCACCACACCATGGGGCACTTTCATGTATGTGAAAATGCCTTTTGGTTTGATGAACGCTGGAGCCACTTTCCAGAGAGCGATGGATATCGCCTTTGTGGAAGAAACGATTAAGTTTATTTTTGTCTATTTGGATGATGTAACTGTGTTTTCCCGATCTGATGATGAACACCTGCGACACCTCAGACCAATCTTCGAGAAATGTAGAAGGTTTGGGATTTCTTTAAATCCTGAGAAAATCCTTTTCGGACTAAAGGTAAACTGCTAGGACACATCATCTCCAAGGATGGAATCAAAATAGACCCCAGCAGAATCGAGGCTATACAAAAATTAGAACACCCAAGAAACATCAAAGAATTACAATCTTTTATCGGGAGAATAAACTTTCTAGGAAGATTCATTCCCAATCTGGCAGAGCTCCTCAGAAACATTACAAATATGTTAAAAAAGGATATAAAAATAAAATGGGACACTGAGTCCAGACAGTCTTTCGAACAAGTCAAACGAGCACTCACAGAGGCCCATGTCTTGATCAGTCCTGATTTTACTAAGGATTTCTATCTTTTTTCTTTCGCTTCTGAACATACTATAGCAGCGGTATTACTACAAAAGAACAACGAAGGGTATGAACAGCCCATAGCTTTCTTTAGTAAATCGTTAAGAGACGTTTCTCTGAATTACAAGATAATGGAGAAACAAGCTTTTGCCTTGGTAAAAGCTATAAAATATTTTAGGGTCTACATTCTCCATTCCCATACCATTGCATATGTTCTGAATGCGGTAGTAAAAGACATTTTGACCCAGGACAATCCGGATGGAAGAAGAGGAAAATGGATTGCTGTCATTTTAGAATACGACATAGAGATCAAGCCTACGAAACTAATCAAAGGTCAAGGCCTAGCAAAATTAATGGATGAATCTAATTTCCATGATCTTGACATTAATTTTTTAGCAGTAGCAGATGAACAGGGCGAGATGGTGACTCCAAGCGTGAGAGAGGTATTTCTCAACTCTCCATTGTTTGCAGACCTTATATTTGTTTTGCAAAATTTACAAGCTCCCCCTGGTTTGACTAAGACTAAAGCTAGATTTTTGAAGTTGAAAGTCTTAAAATTCTTTATTCTAGAAGGCAATCTGTATTGGAAAGATCCTGAAGGTATTTTGTTAAATTGTTTATTGAAATATGAAGCTGACAAACTGTTACAAGAATTTCATGTAGGAGAATGTGGTGGCCATCTGAACTGGAAGGTCACAGCCAACAAAATCCTTAGAGTTGGTTTCTATTGGCCCACCCTCTTCACTGATGTACATCGTACAGTGACCGCATGTCATCAATGTCAGTTGTTTGAAGGCAAAAGGAAACTCCTTCCTCTATCCCTAAAACCGATCTCAGTTGAAGCCCCTTTTCAGCAATGGGGGTTGGACCTCATTGGAGAAATACACCCCCCTTCTTCAGGCCAGCACAGGTGGATTCTCACCACCACAGATTATTTTACCAAATGGATCGAAGTAGTACCAAGCAGGCAAGCCACTAATTCTATTATTATCAAATTCCTTCAAAATAATATCTTGTCTCGTTTTGGATGTCCTAGAAAGATTATAACTGATAATGCAGCTACTTTTCGGTCGAAGAAACTCATAGATTTCTGCAACCAGTATCACATTGGGTTGGGACATTCCATAGCTTACTACCCTCAGGGGAATGTTCTGGTGAAATCTTCAAACAAAACCTTGGTAAACATCATCAAGAAAAATTTGCAGGAAAACAAGAAATCGTGGCATAACAAGTTGGTGTTCGCATTGTGGGCTGATAGACTGACCACCAAGAGGTCAATCGGTATGTTGCCATATCAGCTGGTCTATGGCACATAAGCAGTTTTCCCCACTTCCTTAGGAGTCCCTGTCATGAAGTTGCTTCAATATGTACAAGCCAAGCCAAATGACTCACAAAGAAGGATCAACCAGATGATCCATTTGCAGCAGTCTAGGGAAGAAGTTTTCAACAAGACTCGGGTAGTCCAAGAAAGCATCAAGAAGATTTTTGACAAAAGAACCAAGGAAGATTATTTTGAGCTAGGAGATTTGGTGTTGAGATGGGACACCAGAAATGAAGACAAGGGAAAGCATGGAAAATTTGACAGTCTATGGAGAGGACCATACATGATCCAAGCATTCGGGGGAAACAACGCTTTCTTGCTAAACAACGCTGATGGGACAGATCTACCAGGAGGACCTGTAAATGGCAGAATGTTGAAACATTATGTACCGCCTCAGTAGAGACTCAAGTTTTCACTCTCCATTGTACATACCATTTTTTATTGTTCGCCTGCATTTCTAAGTGAATAACATAAGTCAGTTGGTTGAAGCCCGAAGAGAAGGCCCTAAGCCGCTGACCTTTGTTCTTCCATTTATTTTTTGAGAATAAAACCGATCAATCAATGAAGGCTACTAGGGAGAAATTTTCAGAATGACAGGAACCAGGATTCTTGGCACTTCACATGGAAAGTACCATCCCCAGGTGGAGCCGTTGTTATCACCCTATAAGTTATAGGATCAACTGGTGACTGGGATATTATCTATCTCTAGTGTTTTTTGTTGACAAATGATTTTTCATTCTACAAATAATTTGAAAAAGAAAAGAAAAAGGAAAAAGAAAGAAAAAAAGAAAAGAAAAGAGGGCATAAAAGAATTTCAATAAAAGCCCCATGCAATAGTAGTAACTTGGTCCATACCTTTCAAGCATGGCCAAGTTCTTTTTTAAATTGATGTTGATAGGATTAGTGAATGAATTTGGCTAAACAGTTTAATCTTAGCCAAAGTATCTAGGTTAGATTAGTGAATAAATCTGGCCAGACTATCTAATCTTGGTCAGATAGCCCTAGGGTAGAGTAAATTCTTAACCCAACAGTCTAATCTGGGTTAATGGTCATAGGAAGCTAGGTTAGAATATAGGCTAGTTTCTTTACTGCTTCATTTCAATAAGAACTAGTTTGATGATCAATGTTGCACCATGATTTGGATACCTAAAATGTTGTTCGACTAACCCCTTGGTGGTGTAGGCATGAAAAGTCTTGGAGAAAACCTATGAAAATAAGTTACCCTAAGTTTCCAGGTGCATGTATTTTCCGCGCCCTCACTTATGCTCCGTTCATGTATCAGCGGTCCAGATGATTGCGCCCAGATCTACAGTGGACAGATCTTTCCGGACCCCCCCGATCGTTCTGTTTTTAACGGAGGGGGGGGTCCGGAATTGCTGAGAAGACCCGCGCGCATCTGGACGGCTCAGGATCAAGCACATAAATCTATGATCAATGTTGAATTCCAGACCCCCCCATCCATTTTTCCTTTAATGGAGGGGGGGGTCCGGAATGTGTGATAAACAAAGCGCATAGATATGCGGCTCAGAAGCAGGCACGCAGAACAACGACCCAAGATGTTTTTTGGACCCCCCCGACTGTTTTGTTTTTAACTGGGGGGGGTCCGGAAAGGTATCTTTCCTCTGGCAAGCCCCTCTTTATATGTGGCAACGATCTAATGGCCCCGATTCCCATCATCTCCTACTGTCTGACATACCATCGTCACCTCTGGACATCACCATCCACCTTTCCCGAAATAGTCATGTCCCATAACTGTTGTCAGTTCTTCCCCCCCATTCGCTTGTGGCAAGCCCCCTCACTATGACCTTTACCCCAATCAGTAGCCACCACATCACTCATCTGTATCCCTCAGTCACCGTCACCTGCCATCTCACACTCTAAGTGATCTGTTGGCCATTTATTACTGGATGACCTATCCGTTAACTAGCTGACCTGTCTCCCGCGCCCAACGGACACCCATTTACTCAAAGCTACCCTTTTTTCTTCCTATTTTCACCATTTACCCACTCATCGCACCAGAGAGATTTACCACATTTTCTCCTCCGTTACAATCAGTTTCCCCCACCAACAACCACCCCGCTAACGTTGTTTTTCTTGCAGGTACTGTTGCATTAATGGCGCCAAAGTCCAAACAATCAGAAGGAGAGGGGAATCCATTTCTCCTGCCTCCTGTCGACCTTGACAGGATCCCACTGGTCGACAAAGACCACTTAATCGCAGATACAAAGTGCGATTTTGATTTCGTAGACCTTCAGATGTGGCTCAAGGAAGTCTTCCTGGACCAGAGTGATGAAATCGGACTCTGGGAGTCCAACTTACCCCTTTACCTCTTCCCTTAGATTCACCCTTTCCCAGAGTTCGCCCTCAAGTGCCAAGCCCACTATATTCCAGAGCAAAGAGCCGTCATCTCCTCGTCTGGAAATATTCTTTTCCTCATCACGCCCGAATCTATTGACCAAATGATGCAAATCCCCCAAGCCAACTCTGCATCACCCTTCGACCTGGAAATTCTTACAGAATTATACCAAAAAATGACCTTCCCCCAAAGAGCTCAGATATTCGAGCTTTTCCTTCCCCCATCCGCTCAATTTCCCTCCACAAATCCTCCTTATACTTCTTCCATGTTCTCGACTAAAGGAAACCAGATCATCTCATCTCTTTGTTCCTTGTTAGGATACTATTCAGATCAGTGGGTAGATGAACCCATCCTGGGATTTTTGTCCATCTTCTCTATCGATGAGAAGCCCACCACCCAGTTTGATTTCAGCACATTCCTTGCGAACAATATTCACGAACAGTTCGTGAATTTCTCCACGGAAGGCATGTTTCGATACTCATCCATTATGGCGTACTTGTTCATCTTCTTCCAAGCGGACAAATTCATTTTTTCCATGCAGAAGATGGATGGAGATGGTAGACCCCAGGCAGTGACAGCATGGACCTCCTTGCTCAAGCACAACTCCACAGAGTTCAGTTTCAAGGAGTTCATTGATCAATTCTACCACCCTGTGGTAAGTATGCTAGGCAGCAGGCCCGAGCCTCGGAAAAATGATGAAGTTCAGAGGATCCTGCATCTCTCGGATAACACAAATACGGGGGATTGGTATTTTTACCAAGATTACACCGAGATCAGAGTATATGGGTGTGAGTTGGCACCGTATAAGCTTCCCAAGTATCTGCCTATCAGAATTTTTGCTTTGGAATATATAAGGTAGATAATAAATTCCGATGATATCCATTTTGTGTCACTGAAGAAAAAGCAACAGCTTAGAATCAAGGGGCAGATTGGTTCCTTCATCTGCAACAATCGTGGTGCTGGGGAAGAAGCAAACAGGATGCTGAGGGAAATGAAGTTCTTCATGAGCTTCCCATTTCATTACGATCCATGTGGGATCATCTCTGAGATGAGGGTAAAAAACAAGAACATCCCATATGTCCATGAAGCTAGGCCTGAAGTTGAAAAATTTGCAAACCAGACAATATGGGAGCCTAACACATTGGTCGAAGTAGAAAAGCGGGATCCCCCGACCACTGTATCACAAACGACCATGCCACAGGTCCCGAAAGAGAAAAGGCCTAGGCAAGATTTATCTCCGCCTGTCACTAAGGTATCGTCCGAAGAATTCCAGTTGCATACCAAGAGGCCTAAGACTTTTTCAGTTCCTGGCCCGACCGGGGAAAAATAAGCCCCATATACTACAGTGACCAAGGTTGATAGGCCACCCCTCGGTGCAAGCCTCCAGAAGGTCATAACCTCAGCATTGCCGAAAAAATCTATAGATTCTCCATTGACCACCTAGCCAGGCAAGGCAGGGCCAAAGATGAGTATTTTTGAAAAGTATGCGCTGATCAAGAAAAGAAACCAGACCCTGACCAACAACACTTGCACCCATTTCTGGAAGAAAACGTCCACTGCACAACATAGGCTGCTATCGGCATTCGACACCGAGAAGGGAAGAATGCATATGGAATTCCTCCAGGCACAGGTACCAGATCTGAAGGTGATCACTGACTACAAAAGGGCCACCTTCGAATTCTAGACGAAGGACATACATCCGACCGATCAGATGGATCTACACAAGCAGATAGGGGAAATGGTCTTTTACACGCTAGCACATGCTTCCACTACTGCATCCAAACTACAAGTGTCCCTGAACAATGTTCAAACACAATTGAAGTTAGAGAAGATATTGTCCTTTGCCAAGGACAACATAATCAAGACTTTGGAGGAACTGGTCCTCAAGATCGGTTACGATCCTTCGAACGTGAAAGCAGCTGAGGAGATGATTAAGAAGAAGAATGCTGACATATCCTCCTTGAGGAAACAATTGAAGCTCCCACCCATAGAGGATTCGCAGGCGAAGGAAATAACAGAGAAAGAAGGAGAGAAAGATGAAATGCTCAAGCTGTTGATGGAACAGAATGCACAACTTAAGAAAATGGAAGCTTAAATGGAGAAACTGGTGAAAGAGAAAGAACAACTGAAGCCAATGGAAGTCATTCCATTGAATTCCATTCCAATTTCGGGAGTGAGCAAAACATCAGTGACAGAAGTCCCATCTGCTACTCCATTGACATCCCTGGAAAAGACAGCCGACCTGGCTAAGTCTATGGAAAAATGAACCTGCAGGAAACAGAGATCAATAGGCTCAAAAAGGAGATTGAGAACCTTTAAGAACTCAAATCTTCCTTTTAGATTAGCCTCTCCAAGGAAAATCAGGTGACAGATCAGCTCAAACAGGAGTTACAACAGCTCCGGAAGCAAACAGTGGCAAGAAAGACTTTGGCCGAGGTTAAAGAAAGTGTATGGACAGACATCACCAAGTCCATGAACGAGATATGGCCCATGATACAGATCATGTTTGAACAGAATGAATTGGTGCAGAGAAGCAAGCGGGCCATTGAGAAGATCAGATCATAATTGGGAGAGAGGCCAACACAGGTGAACGAGATCATCAAGTTCTTAAATTCTAAGACCAGGGAAGAGCTAGAAGAGATGAAAATTGAAGACAGAACAGAGACCATCCTTGAGGTCAAAAGAGTTTTGACCAAGAGAGGATTAATGCTTCAGCTGGAAGAAAAGTTTCAGGCCATGGACCTAGGGGTACAAAGATTCTTTAGTAAGATTGAGGCTCTATAGAATAAAGGTCTTCCTGGTCTGAAGGTAATCAATGATAAATTGATGACACTCCCAGACTACAAGAAGAGATTGGCCGATGTGGCTAAGGACAGTTCAAAGCTTGCAGGAATTCAAGGGAGCATCACTGGCAAGGTGTTTCTAGATGCTCTTCAGTGGGGCATTAGTATCCAACATGATATTCGATACATCTAACTCACCAAGCCTACCTTCGCCAAGTACACAGAAATGGACTAAGTGTATCGAAGGCTACTCAAAGTCAACGTGCCCAATCATCTTTGATGGGAGGAACTCTGTGATCTGATCGAGTAGCAGATGAGCTCTCCCAGGCCAGTCATTTGTCCAGTCAGATGAGGTCGTGCAGAGGCTGCATCAACGGCCCACCCAGAAATCAGCATGCAGTTACACCACATCATCAAGCAATTCCTAGATTTATGCAATTTGTTAAGTTAGTTAGGCTAAAAATAGATTTAGCACGTCCTGGTCATTAATGACAGGATCGCTTGTAATTTGAGTTATAAATACTTCATCTTTCGAAGTATTGGGGGTTGTTGATCTTCACACTCTGAAGCTATCAGACTGTAATATTTTTGAAGAGATCTTCCATTAATACAAAGAGGCACTTTTACAAGATTCTTGTGGGTATTCACTGGTGATGTTTTTCTCTCTAAGTTGAATGTTATTCTTGCTTTGTTATCATACTGTTTTCTAATTCTAATCTTTAGAAGTAACGAATGTTGCAGGATTTATCTCGTATACCCTGTTTCTGACTCAAAAGATTTTAGTGTTTTATCTTCTGGTTTTTTCAATAAAGAAATTCTTAACTGCTTCTTTGTTGAAATTATCTTTCTCATCTTTTTTGCTATTCATCATTTATGCTACAAAAGGATCCAGTGATTATATTATCTCGCCCTGTGAAAGTTTTCCTTTGCGTTTCTGGTTCGGATTTCATATTTTATTTAAAACACAGACCCCATAGCCCAATGGAGGTGTAGACTATCTCAACCAACTCGAAAAACACTATGATGACAAAAACTGACCTATTCGTTTACCTAGCCTAATATTTAAAATTTGAAACATAGCTAAATCATATAGAGAGATCCCTCTCTGAAGTTGGAAGGGCTAGATCCCAGCTTCAAAAGTGGTTGGATAAAGTTACCTTAGTAGTTTTCTTTTGTTGTCAACCTCTAGGAAATTTACCAAGTGCTAACAGGACCCCGCATGTATATCAGAGAGCTATAGCACAGGGCAAACCCTTGTCTGTAGAACCCTTGAATACCTAACCCTTGGGGGTCAGAAACTTAAACAAATTAAAACAGACCAGATCTATTGCCGCGCAACTGTGTTCGGGTTGCCAAGTAAATACACATTTATTTCTGGTTAAGCATTTGGGGATTTCATCACCGCAGTATTCTTCAGACCGGAGTATAACTCTACAGGTGTAAAAAAAAAAAAAAATCGATTCTGGAAATTTTTTCACCATTATTTGAGACCTATTCCATTGGATTCATCTCTCCATCCTTATCACATTCATCCATATCATTTTTAGGCAAAATTTTTGACCCCACCCGCCCCTTTTCAGTTCACCCATCCTCATGGCCCATACTCATAGCCAAGATCTAAAAACTCGCTTCAACACCTTGCAATTTGGTTTCCTCAAGACCCAAAAAGAAGCAAAACAACTCAATGTTACTGTTGCCTCCATCGATTCATCCATCAATGAAACCATAAATACAACCATGCAGTCCTCAATGGAGGAATTCAAACAAGAACTAACCACCCATATTGAATCTGTCTTTGCATCCCTCTGCACCAAACTGAAGATCCCTACAGATGACCATTTCTCTAAAGCACCTCCAAAGATCGAAGGCGAACATTCCTCCCATTCCCATACCTTTCAGCACCGACACTTTCAACGTGACATATGCCTTCCGCGGGTGGATGTGACCAAATTTGATGGCTCAGAGCCCACTGGTTGGGTAACCCAAATGGAACATTATTTCTCTTTATACGGCATCACAGATGACTTGGCCAAACTCTAGTATGGTGTTCTCCATCTAGATCAAGAACGTTGGCAATGGTGGCAATGGAGAAAAACTTCCCGTCAAGGGTATATTGCTTGGACCCAATTTGTGACTGAGCTTTATGAACGCTTTGACACGGACACCAACCATTTGGGCCATTTGACAAAATTGAAACAATCTGGAACAATAGAAGACTTCATAACTTCCTTTGAGCGCTTGGCTTTTCGAACAGAGGGCATGACTGATGCTTTCTTTCGAGAGTGTTTTATCAGTGGCCTCAAGGAGGATATTTGGGTCCATGTCCTCATGGCTTGACCCTCGACTTGGGTGGAGGCTACTAAAATAGCTAAAGAAGAACAACAGGTTGTATCATCTCAAAACCCAAAACCCTCAATATCACTCACCCTAAACCTGTCACTCCCACTACTCCCTCCGCCCCATTAAAGATCCAAAAATTGACTAGGGCTAAAATGGCTGAATGCCAACTCAAAGGCCTTTTTTATAATTGTGATGACAAATATTTCTCGAGCCACAAGTGTAAGGAACAAAATATTTTTATGGCCATCTCTAAGGATATTTCGGAAGAGGATCTTGAAACTCCCCTTGTGTCTAAGTCACCTGAAATCACTGACATAACCCCTCCCTCAGACCCTCCTGAAGTAGAACCCATCATTTCCCTCAATGCTCTCACTAGCTTTTCTGCTCCCCAAACCCTCAAGTTAATTGGTTACATCAAGCATCAGAAGGTCATCATTCTGGTTGATAGTGGAAGCACCCATAATTTTATTCATCACCGCATTGCCCAGGAAACTCATTGCTACATCCATGCTGTCAATAATTTCTAAATCATGATTGCCAATGGTGGTTCCATGAAATGTGGAGGGCGCTGTGAAAATGTGCATCTCCAAATCGGTGACTACCACCTAAAATCCCATATGTTTGCTATCGACATGGGTGGTTGTGACATTGTGTTGGGTGCCAACTGGCTAAGAACTTTGGGTCCCATTCTCATGGATTTTAAGGCATTAACCATGCAATTCGACCAGGAAGGCCAACAATATAAATTCCAAGGCATCATTGTTGGTTCACCTGAGGTCATTAGTTCCCATCGCATGGAAAAGCTGCTAAAAAAAGGTCATTCTAGTGTCATTGCCCAACTCCATGCCATCCAAGCAACAAAGACACCCCCAGTGCCGCATGACCTCCAAGATCTCCTTTCTAAACATCAAATGGTATTTTCCACTCCCCAAGGACTCCCTCCTTCCCACGGTGTTCATGATCATTCTATTCCCCTTGTACCCGGAAGCCTTCCTCCCAATATCCGTCCATATCACCACCCCTTTTCACAAAAAAATGAAATTGAGAAAATGGTCCAGGAACTCCTTAATGCAGGCATTATCTACCCTAGTATGAGCCCTTACTCTTCTCTTGTAGTCATGGTCCTGAAAAAAGAAGGTTCTTGGAAAATGTGTCTTGACTTTCGTGCCCTCAACAAACTGACCATTAAAGACAAATTTCCCATTCCTATCATTGATGACCTCCTGGATGAATTGAGTGGCGCCCAATTCTTTACTAAACTTGATCTTCGCTCGGGCTATCACCAAATACGTATGAAAGAGGCAGACATTCCCAAGATGGCCTTTCGCACTCATGAGGGCCACTATGAGTTTTTGGTCATGCCCTTTGGCTTGTGTAATTCCCCCTCCACCTTCCATAGCCTCATGAATCATGTCTTCCATCCCTTTCTCTGTCATTTTGTCTTATTTTTTTTTATGATATCATCATCTATAGAAAAACCTAGACAGACCATCTTACTCATGTGGATCAACTTCTCCATCTCCTCTCCCAGCACCAACTTTTCCTGAAACAATCTAAATGTGCTTTTGGTGCCTCAAAAGTAGAATACTTGGGTCATCTAGTTGGCAAGGATGGCGCCAGGGTGGATTCGAAAAAGATTGAAGCTATGGAAGACTGGATGCACCCAAAGATTCTCAAAAGCTTGCGTGGATTTCTAGGCTTAATAGGGTATTATCACAAGTTTGTTAAGAACTACGAAAAGATTGCAACACCTCTCACTGCTCTCCTAAAAAAGAACTCTTTCACTTGGACTCCAGCCGCTACTCAAGCTTTTCAAACCTTGAAGACGGCCATGTGCACCACTCCGGTTTTGGCCCTTCCTGATTTCACAAAGACCTTTGTGTTGGAATGTGATGCCTCAAGGAAAGAAATCGACATTTTCCTTATGCAAGAGGGTCAACCTTTGGCCTTCACCAGCAAGCAACTGTCTGAAAGGAATCTGGGCAAACCCATTTATCTCAAGGAAATGTTGGCTATTCTGCATGTCGTTGATCTGTGGTGCCCTTATCTCTTGGGGCAACGCTTCCAAATTAAGACCGACCATCAAAGCCTCAAGTACTTTTTGGAACAACGCATTTCCTTCCAAGAGCAACAAAAATGGGTGACTAAGCTCTTTGGTTATGATTATGAGATCATTTACAGGAAGGGAAAAGACAATGTAGTGGCGGATGCACTGTCCCAAAAATATGAAGAAGAAGGATCCCTTTTTTCCCTTTCCTTCATTGTACCCGATTGGCTCCAAGATGTGTGCCAAGAATGGCTTCAAGATCCCAAAAGTTCGCATCTGATCTAGCAATTGAAAACCAAGGCTCCGGCTCCCACAGGATATTCTTGGCTCCAAGATGAGCTTCAATACAAAGGTTGTTTGTATTTAAGTAAACAATCAAAGCTTAAATCCACGGTACTTTCTGAGATTCATGCTACACCCACAGCGGGGCACTCAGGGTTCACCAAAACATATGATAGGGTCAAACATTCTTTTTTCTAGGATGGTATGAAACAGGACATCCGTAATTTTGTCGTTGAATGTGAGGTGTTTCAATGCAACAAGGGAGAAACAGACAAATCTTTGGGCACACTACAACCACTTCCGATTCCACCTGCTATTTGGAAGGATATCTCTATGGAATTTATTACTGGCTTACCCAAATTAGGGAATAAATCAGTCATAATGGTGGTTGTGGATCGCCTTTCCAAGTATTCTCATTTCTGCGCTCTTCAACACCCATTTACTACATCCAAGGTGGCTCAACTTTTCATGGAACAGGTCTTCAAGCATCATGGCATGCCACACTCTATTGTTTCTGATCGTGACCCAACTTTCACAAGCAATTTTTGACAAGAACTGTTTAAGCTACAGGGCACCCAATTGCATCTCAGCACAACTTATCATCCCCAAACTGATGGTCAAACGGAAGTTGTCAACAAGTGTTTGGAAACATATCTGAGGTGTTTTGCCTCTGAAAAACAACATCAGTGGGCTCAATGGCTACCCCTAACCAAATGGTGGTACAACACTTCCTACCATACAGCTACTCACATGACTCCTTTTGAAGCGGTATATGGACAGAGGCCACCTTCATATCTCTCATACTTATCGGGTACCTTGAAGGTCCAGACGGTTAACCAAACACTTACAGTTCGAGAGGATATTCTTCATACCCTTAAAGAAAATTTGGTCATGGCACAGAATCGCATGAAGCAACAAGCAGATCAAGGTTGCTCTGAACATCAATTTGCAGAAGGGGATCAAGTGTTTCTGAAACTGCAACCATACAAGCAAACTTCCCTCAAGGATGAGCATTCTCAGAAGCTAGCGCCCAAATTTTATGGTCCTTATACAGTTCTCAAGCATGTGGGACAAGTCACATATCATTTAGCTCTGCCCAGTCAGTCGAAGCTCCATCCAGTTTTTCATGTTTCATGCTTAAAGAAGGTGATTGGAACTAGGTGCCAAATTCAAACCAACCTTCCCGAGTTAGCTGAAGAAGGATCCATTTGGCTACAACCAGAAGCAGTTTTGGACCAACGTGAGCGTCGCCTGTGTCAGAGAACCATCAAGGAAGTGTTAGTCCAGTGGAAAGATACGACTCCAGCAGATGCCACCTGGGAACTAGCTACCATTCTGCAGCAGTTTCCACATCTCAAGCCTTGAAGATAAGGTTGTTTTTAAGGGGGCGGACATGTTAGGGTCCTAATCCACACATAGGTAGATCAATATATTCGGATGTAATAAAGGTCAATATTAATAATGCCTTTCAATAAAATAGAATAAGGCGGATGTAAGAAGACCTAATAGAAGCTTCCGCTTCTAGAAGGATCTTCCTCTAGATGCTTCTCTTGATAGACATATTTAGTATAAATAAGGGTCGAGGGTTTATTGTAACAGAGTGTTGCTCGATTGGAGGTTGCCCCCTCGA
Organism: Picea engelmannii; assembly: GCA_009831015.1. Classification (NCBI taxonomy): domain Eukaryota; kingdom Viridiplantae; phylum Streptophyta; class Pinopsida; order Pinales; family Pinaceae; genus Picea; species Picea engelmannii. The sequence continues at coordinate 166,681 of ML815594.1, forward strand.
AGAGGCCTTTGAACATTTCTTTCTGAATCAAAGTGTTATTTATGTTGTTGTTCTTATATCATTTATGTGTTATTATGGATATTATGTTGGATATATTACTGTTATTTTGCCATTTCTAGAATTTTATTTCTGTTCTGCATATTTATTATATCTGGTATCTTGCAAATTATCTCTCCATGGGTGTCCTAGTTAGTACCTCACTAGCGTTTTTGACACCCATGTTGTAGTTTCTCCGTCGGATCAGAATCCCTCTTTAGTCCCTCCATGTGTTTTCGTTGAAGCCTCATGACTTCCTCTCAATCATTTTTTAGCTACCTCACCTTCGATGGCTTCCAAACTATGTTGATATGCAATTGCATTTCATATTAACCACTCATGCTTTTTGGCCTAATGTCGGATCCAACTCATTGTTGATGAACCAATTGTTTATGCATTCTTATCAGTTCCCAACCTTGCAATTTATTCCTTTTCCACTCGACACCTTAAACTTGGAGGAAAAATCCCCCAAGTGTCCTTATCCTGCACATGCTTCCTTGCATTTAACATAGGTATGTTTCTTGCGCGTTGGAACTAGTTTTCTTTCTCGCAACACTTGTTTCCTCCACTGTAATATAACATTATTTTATTCTTTTTTCAGGCTTTAATATTACGAAAAAGACAAAAAAGTTAAAAAAAGAGAGGGGGAAAGCATCTATCTCTTTTATTGGAAGAAGTCTTGTCGCCCTTGAACAAAGCACAATATTGAGTCAGTATCTAAGTATTTTGGGTTTACTATGGCTTTAGGAGACTTTTTCTCATTATTGAGTATAATCTCCCCCTGTTGGTTATTCTTCGAACCATATGGAGCATTGTTTTATGCCTCCTGCATCAAAAATGTATCCCAGTTTATATTCATGCTTCATAAGACACATAATGTGTTATTCTTTTGTTCAAGGGAAGTTTCAGCCTGATTCAACCATTCTGCAGTAAATCTCTGAATTTCAAGTTAGCCTTCTCGATTCAATCAAGTCCATATCATTATCACAAGTATCTATGTCTCTTACTTGTGCTAGTACATAAGGTCCTCATTGACTTCTTTCTAATGAGTCTGTTCTTATCGACTTCAACACGTTGCTATGAGAGTATGTCCTAGAGTATCACCTTGGGATTATTTCCATTATTGATAGATGATATAGTAACAAGAGATGACAAACCATCATTGGTTGTTGACATATTGGTTTCCCCTATTTTCAACATAAAAAACAATCATCACACATAGGGACTCGTACAGTACCTTGGTTTCCATTTGACCTCATTGGTGGATTCCTCATCTTTGTCAGTAGTATTCATTGTTGGATACTATTTAGAGATTCTCTATCATGCGTTATTTCCACCTGGTACATGCCGTATTCATACCTCAGTGTGGTCCTTACAATATGTTCATTTGATTCCTTCCAAATCTTTGGCCTTATACTACCCCTCGTGCTGGATGATAGAGGATACCTTAATTCCTTCCTTCTAGTGGATCTCTTCCCATAGACTTCAACTCATATTTCTTTGGGATAGGGATATAGTGTTGGATTATTGAGAGGGGGGGTGAATCAAGAATAAAGAAATATAATCCTTTTTCACCATAAAATGCAAGTGTTATATCAATGTATCATTATCATCCAATAGTTGCAGAGTAAATAAACAATGAAAAAATGAGAAATCACACACATACACAATACATCAGTGTTTTACGTGGAAACCCAAAGCGAGAGAAAACCACAGAATGCTTTTTCTTATGTGTATTTAAGAATTACATTCATTGGAAGCACAAAATTTCTTTGTTTCCCAGCTGCAACTGGAAGGAGGCTCCAACCCCCTAGTTTCTTAGGATACAACCTAAAGGAAGCTCCAACTCCCCAATTCTCTGGCTACAACCAGAAGGAGGCTACAACCCCCTATGTTCTCCCACTACAATCGGAAGGTGGATACAACCACCTGTACTTTCCCCGTCCAACCACCCTAATGTATAAGTAGAATGATGGAACTACTATCACACTATCACTGTGAAATATACTGTTGTAAACCTGTACCAATCAACCTGCACAAAACAACCTGTACCAATAACCTGAACCATGCATCAACCATGCTTCAACCTGTACCTCAACCTATACCATAAAAAAGTGCACCAACCTATACCAAACAACCTGTAGTCAACATGTACCATAAACAAGTGCATTAACCATGCACCAACCTATACCTCAACCTGTACCATGAACAAGCGCATCAACCATGTACCAAACCTGGACCTCGACCTGTACCATGAACAAGTGCATCAACCATGCACCAAACATGTCACAACAACCTGTCCAAACAACCTATCACAACAACCTGTCTCATCAATCTTATCAACCAAATAATATCTACTTACCAAGATCAATCACCAAGACAACTCTCAAATATGTGTATCAACCAAGCATAACACAACAACTCATAATCATCACCAAGATCAATATATGATTCTAATAATATACCAATACAAGTATGCTACACCATCCATAAACCATGTGTCAACAATAATACTAACAAGTGCCTCCAACCATGTACCAAGTATGTACCAATCATGTATCAACTACTCATCAACTATGACTCATCAAGATGTGCCAACATCATCAACTATACACTTCATGTATGTGCCAACACATCAACTACTTGTTTCAACCATGTACCCAACATGTACCTCAACCAAAATTCCTCATCAATTTCATCATCCAAATATGATTTGTAACTCTGTAATAGACCTGGTGCATATGATCACATACCTAAAAACCTTCCTTAACTTTAACAACAAGAAACTAGCATTTTCATCAAACTTTTCTTTAGTCTCACATGACTAGTTTTGGATTAGTTAACAACCCTAACTTGAAATAATCATAACTATGTACCTGTAATGAATAAAGATCTGAAAATAGTACACAATTTTCTTCAGTGTGTTTTATGCAATTCCTCTAGGTGTCACTACTTGGAACCTCTCAGAAAAGAAGTTATAGCAAAAATGATATACATTGTTGAATTCTGGCTTATTTTAGAGAGTGAACTTGTAGAGCGTGCCCCGCACGGAATATTTGTTGTATGGATATGAAAATTTTACAAAGAATACTATGGACTGTACTCTAACCAACAAATTTGTTCTTACTTAATTTGGATCTATTATGAAGACGTTATGACGTTTTTACCCGAAACACTTATTTTAGACTAGTTTCAGGACTAGCCACAAACCCTATTTTCCACGGAGTGTAACTCCAAAAATACAACGACCCACAAGCTGAAATTCGTACCACAACTACTTGGATATGTTTTCTCAATGGTCTATCAATTTCAGGGTCTAAATAATTCTAGCAAAAAAATTTATTGCGAAAATGGTGAGATGACCTGTAAATAACATACCTTAGAAAGCATCATCAAAAGAATTTATCCTCCCTTGAATTCCGGCCTTCTTTACTTCACCTTTTCTCTGAAATTAGGCTTAGATATCCTTTGGTTATCACAATCACCTGCATATATTCAATATTCTCATTTTTTATTTAAAATGAGAGATCCTTGCCTCTTATTTATACTTTCATGTAGCTTCCTCAAGGGGTTACCTTTTAACCATATTAACCCACTTTCCTTATTTTAGGGTTAACCAACTTCTAACCACTTGTCCAATTAGTAATTTATCCATTAAATTTATTATTTAAATAATTAATTTTGTATCCACTTTGACTTATAGTACACTCATCACTTCACTTTACCTCAAGGGGTTACCTTCTAACCATCTTAAACCACTTTCCTTATTTTAGGGCTAACCCGCTTCTAACCACTTGTCAACTTAGTAATTTCTCCATTAATTTTATTATTTAAATAATTTATTTTGAATTATAGTACACTTGTCACTTTACTTTATTATTTACCTTCTAAAAATCTCTTAAACTACTTTGACTACTTTGACCTTTTGGGGCTTCTAGATGACTCATTAGGGTTCTCCAAATTCGTAAGGCCATAACTCTTAATCCGTGAGGACTTATGTGATGTTCCACATACCACCAAAAATGGCATGACATGTACTATCCATCTGTTAATAACCAAATATCAATATAGCATAGAAAAACCTCAAAAAAAGTACTCAACGCCTTCAAAAAGAGATAATTTCAGATAATAAGCCTCTTTGAGGGGGCAACCTCCTTTTACCCCACTTAAATGTTCAAGTACAAGATGATTCAAAATGAAAATGTCTCCTT
>ML815595.1:0-32241 GCA_009831015.1 Picea engelmannii
TTGGTAGGTGTAGTCGATGGAGATGGTTGGACCAAGGAAGGAGGTATTTCATCAACCTTCTCTTTGGAGGAAGAATAATATTTGGCTCGAGTGGTAAGTGTGACGTCATTCTTCTTTGAATCACCTGTACACATTAAGACATAGGATGTATTGGAGGGGGAATGTTGGTCATGAATGACCAATTGGGCCTATTGTTGAGAAGGAAAGGATTGTGACAACATGGCCAGGGTAGGCAGTTTCGGGGTCCCTTGAAGGAACTTAGTAACCTCGTCTCGTCTCGGACAATCCTTAGTGTAGTGATCATCACCATAGATAAGACAAGGGTATCGGGGTTTGCGCTTATCCTTATCGTCAACAAGTTGTTTTTTGGTCTTCTCAGACTGCGGATAATTTTTATACTCCTTATTCTTACCCCTCCCCTTTTTGGATTTATTCTTTTCGGTAGGGGTAGATTGAATAGAGTTCACCTCAGAAGTCTTATCGGCAGGAGGAGTAGGAGACGGAGCATGTTGAACATTAGAAGCAAAAGACTTGGGGTTGGTGGTAGAGGCTTGTGTAGAGTGGGCTTGGGTGTGGAAAGTCCCAATCACACCATCAACCGCATGGGAAGCAACATGAGTAGTTGAAGTAGCAGTAGTAGAAGGAGAAGGTGCATCAGGGAGAAAATCGTAAAGAGTACCCGTTTGTGAGTAAATGAGGTCAAGGTATTGATCATGACTTATCGCCTGTTATTTTGTGACAAATCCACCCATGGTGATGTCACGTGCGATATCATTCACGAATGATTTCATGAACCACTCTGGAAGTAACTAATCAGGAAGCTCAAGTTTGATGAGACGTCATCGTCGTTGCCACTCATGAATGTGATCAGAGATGTGAGTGGATTTGGTTTGTTTGAAAGAACTCAAAATTTCAGTTCTCATTTCGTAACGGATCAGTAACTGGTAGTGGGTGAGGAAGGCCATGGAAAGGGTGCTAAATTCAGTGAATAAGCCTCATGGTAATTCTATATATCACTTTGCGGAGGAACTCGTGAGAGTTCGCTGAAAAAGATGTAAACGAATAGAGTCATCCATCAAAGAGTTGGATGAACACCAAAGGTGGAAATTCATTACATGATTGTTCGGGTCCTCTCTTGGTTTACCATCGAACTTAGGAATCTTGTATGGTAGCTTGGTCAGTATGACAGGCCATTGAGGAGAGTGACGGATAGGATCGTTTAGAATACTAGACAGATCAGGGAGGTCCAGGGTGGCTAAGAAGGGTAACTGTCTATTCACATGGGGGTACTGGTGACTTTGTGGAGGAAGTCCCGTAGGTATACCAGTAGGACCATAAGAAGTTTGCATATTTCAGAGATCTAGGAAGATTCGGTTGTTGGTATGGAGGCATGTAATTTATAGGGTTGTATTGGTTAGGGCGGTTCCCTTGAATAGGGATGTTGGGTCCAGCGTTCAAGCCCCAAATGGAATTGGACGGACATGGATATGGTTGGCCTGTACTGGGGGGTATGAAAGAGTTAGTTTGAGGTTGTTCCCCCCCAGTCGATTGAGGATTATTTCAAATAAGATAGTTCCAATTCTGGGCCAAGTATGAAGGTATGTTCTGTCCAGTGGGTGGGGTAGGTGGGGGTTTCCCTTCAATCGGAGGTTGTGTCCCAATTGGGATTTGACCTCCAGGGTGAAAATTTCCACCAACAAGAATCTGGTAATTAGGTGTGAAAGACTGAAAGGTGCCACTAGGATCGGTTCCTATGATAGGGGATGGAAGAGACCCTATGGAAGGGGGTCAAGGAAGTGTTAGAATAAAACCAGGAACAAGATGGTGCCCAGAGGGAGTGGAAATGCCAGGATTCCCGAATGGGATTTGTGTAGGAACGAGAATAGAAGCATTCAATGCATGATATATGGGAGGAAGCATTGGGGTGAGTCTGGGTGAAAGAGGTGTGCCAATGGGGGATTGGCTAGCCACTGTATTCCTGGTGTGAAGATTTGTAGTATCTGGGACCATTGTATACTGGGCCATTTGAAGGGGGATAGTCAAGATATGGTCGGTTGGTTGAGCATTTGAACCAGGGAAATAATACGCAGCAGTAAAAGGTATCGCGTCTATATCGGATGTTTCAGGTGGCTTAGGTGTGACAGTGATATCAACGCCTTCTCTTGAGCCAAAGAGATTCCATATAAAAATTCCATTAGTCCAAAAAGGATCTTAACCTTTAGGGCCAGTAAAAGGTTTGGTTGGTAATCCGAAAGACTCAACAACAATATCTCTAGATGAATTCACTCAAAAAATACATCTCACAGAGTCGGGAGGAAGACGCAATCCCTATAGAAAATCTGTAATTCAGAATTTTTCTAAAGAGTCAGTTCATTCCACTCATGGAGTGGCAATGTCTTAGATTTCACTCTGTTGAGGAGAGCCCTCCGGTGAGTTGGTAGGAAAGGGTTGAGAACCTTCCAAATCTTCTGGGGGTAGTCCTTGCATTATACGTGAATGACATGGAGGGTCAATGGTGATAGAGTGAAAATCTCATGAAAGAAATTCTATGTCCAACTTACAGAAACAAACAACATGCACTAGTAAAATATAGGAATCAAAACCAAGCAAACAAGACCTTCCTATTTCGAAATAACTAGTTGGTGATGAGATCCAACGTCGTGATGTCGATACAAGAAGGGGCTGGGCTAGGGTGGAAAATTTACATTGACGACCTGCTTAACGAACTTACACCTTGGTGCAAGATCCCACACATAATCGTGGGTATACCCTCCAAGGAGCCCGAGTGAGTCTGGCTAATGTCGATTCCAGGTACCGTGAAGACTTACCCCTCCATAGTCACCTTGTGTAGGATGATAAGAATATAGGCTACTAAAGTTACCACAAACAACAATGATGCCTGGGGGAATAGTCGACAGTTTGATCCACACACAAGGGCAGGGTATCTATCTCGAAATCAACTTGAGAGGCTTCCACTCATCATTGTGGGTATACCTTCAAGTGACCCCTATAATACATGCAATCTCTACACCGCGATCAACAAATCAGGGTGAGTAACTCTGTCAATCTCAATGGGACCTCAATTTTGACCCTTGTGTGAGAAGGGCTTCCCAGGACAAAATGTTGCAAATGGAATTTGACACTCCCTATCACAAGATACTATTGTGTGTTTTGCGCTTTGGAGAGTGTGTCTCACTGCCTATTCCAAAGCTCTAGCCTAGCTAATGTTGGTGTGAAAGAGCCCTATAAAATGTTACTATTTGAATTTTAAAGTTGCACAATATTATTAAAGGTCATTTGTTACGCAAGAGGGAGACGGAAATGAAACCAATGTTGTGTAAGACTCTGACCCAACAATGCGTAAATAGAAACAGATGATACAAATTTTCGTTTGATGAATTCTATCTATAGCAGGGAAAGAGGAGTTTTCTTGAACAATGAAAACTACGATGTACGATCTCTTTTGAAATGTAGTGCCAAACAATCATGGACAATGTAAATTTACTATTCGTTCTCTTTCAATTTTTTAGCGCCAATATTTTCTAGATAAATGATTGCTTACAAGAAAAAAAACTTTAATTTTTTTTTTTATAAACCCAAAAATGGGGATGGAACTAAGAAAAAGTAAGCAACCAATGAAAATAAAATACTCAACAACACCCAAATCGATCTTTGAATGAAGATACAAATAACAAATTGACAAGAAAAAATCTCTTGAAATGCACATGAACAAAAAAATTCCAAGCAACAAGAAATCTAAAAGAACAATTAATCCCAAATTTTAATCCAATCAAAGGCTTTTGATCAAACAAGCACTTAGATCTCAGAATCCAAGATTATACCCTTTTTGATAAAAGGTCACAAAGCAAAAATTGGGAAAAAGAGTAAGAAGAGTTTTCGATCTACGAAAACTAATCAACCACGAGATTTGAAGTCAAGAAACAATCAAACACTGGCAAAATAAGTTCTCCCCAGGTAAACAAACAAATTTGGGCATCAAAAAGACAAGAAGACCTAATCCAAAACTTTTACAAATGAGTTCACAGCCTGGTAGTGGGGTACAGTGCAAGAATTAGGGATTCTCGCAGTCTAGATACAGGTAGGGTGCGAGAAGGTCACACTGGATTGAATAGTAGGGTGAAAACATCAATGATTCTCGCATGTCACAAAGAGGTACAGTGCGAGAAGGTTTGTAATCAAGATTTTTTTTGAAAAAGGACAAAATTTTTGAGTGAACTTCTGGGTCCAGAGAGTCTATAAGGGTCTCTTATAGACTCAAAGACTGGTTGGTAATGAAAAAAGTAGGTTAAGCACAAATGGCCAACGAAAACTACAAAATGATTTGTATCCCCAGTGGATTCGCTAATTTTGTTATAGAATAAATTGGTATATGAGGAAACTAACATATCTCCCTAGATCCACCTGGATCTAGAGAAAAATAGGACAGGACACAACACTTTCCCTAAGAAACTATCATTGAATTTACTACCAAAGGAGGAACGAGTGACATACCTTTATATTTCTTCCTTAGGTCTTTGTTGTTCCTACTTCGCTCCGGTGCTCTTGCGAGATCAGATCCAATACAACAAAAACCAACCAAAGTGAAGATAGTAAAGTATATTCAATGACAACCTATGCATATGATCAAGGAATTATGCAATAAAATAAGACTGATTTTATGGGAAAGGGACATGCCACTGTATTATATTAAATGAAAGTAGAAGATACAACCAGAATGCCTTGATGTCGCAAGATTCCTTTTAGTGGTCCTTTGTTCTAACACACACACTTGCTCCAAACTTTCATGAAGAAGATCCACTAGGGCTTGATGGACAAATGGAGGCGTCAAGGATAAATTCAAACAAGATTCCTCACACAATTTTGAATCTATTATTTCATCAATTCTTTATTCAATCTTTCTTAACCTCTTCCTTGAGAAACCTTTCATTATATAGGAGAAGGAGAGATGGTTAGAGGGATGAATATGATCCCACTAAATATGAGAAGTCAGTAGGATGCCAACCATGCAAATACCAACTCATTTTATAGAAGATCCTCTTCTAGAACCTTCATAACTTCCTCTTCCTTTTAAGATTTGAAGCAGGTTCACACCCTGCCTATAGAGAATACTGCGAACATCTCGCACTCCAATTATAGGGTTGCCTGCAAGAATCAGGGTTTCTCACACCCTACAATACATGTGGCCTATGAACTCATCTTAAAAATATGTTTTATGTAAGAAAACAATATTTTTTCTCAGGCAAAAGGTCCTTATGAGAGCCTGAACACATAACTGTAGAGATATCACCAGAGTGACCAAAATAATGTGTAACGCCTCTATTAGCATGATATCCACCATTTTTTGTGAATCCCCTGAGTCATATGACCCATGGGTAGTACCCATCCCTGGTGATTACCTTCGTTATGGAAACAAAATTCCTTTAAGTCCAGTCAAATCCTCTTACCAAGCTATTCAATCGACAACCCCATCCTCTCATTCTCTCCATGATTCATCTCCTGATCCATTTCACATGATTTTTCCTACAGATGAGATGATCATGTCTATCATGTCTATGGAAGACATTCCCTAGGACGATGGGCATCATCGCTCCATTCTCTTCCTAGAACGTGACACCATAGAGAGTTACCAATGGATTTTGACTCTATCGACCGTTGTTGTTCTTTCTTCAGTTCACGAGTCAACACACGATGCTTTGTATGAAGGGAACTTGAGCAACATTTCACCTACCATCCCTCTCGACATATCCACTAAACCTAGAGTTGTGGAGAATGTTCATATCAGGGCCTCGTGTTCTACTGATGAGGTCCACATGTATAAATCCCTTTTCTAACAATTCCATGATGTTTTCACCTGGAGTTATGAAGAGATGCCAGGTGTTGATCCTGATATTGTTGTGCATGATATTAATACATACACATACGCTAAAACCATTTGATAGAGACTTCTCCCAGTACATCCACGCAAAGCTACTGCTATCAAGCTTGAGGTTGAAAAACTTCTTAAAGCTGGCTTTGTGTATCCCATGGCTTTGACTGATTGGGTATCCAATCTAGTTCCACTGAATAAGAAACAAGGTACCATCCACGTTTGTGTAGATTATATGGAAATAAATAAGGCTTGTCCTAAGGACAATTATCAGACCCATTTCGTCGACCAAATTGTTGACGGTTGTGCCGACATTGAAATATTCTCTTTGATGGGTGGTTTCTCTGGCTATATTCAAATTAATATTTTTCTCATAGACCAACACAAGACCACTTTTACTTTCCCTTGGGGAACCTTTTCTTACCATAAATTACCCTTTTGTCTCAAGAATGCTGGCATGACTTTTCAGCGCGCTATGTGTCTTACGCTTTCCATGATATTAAGTACATTTCAAAACCCTATCTTCATGATTTACCATCGCATTCCATGCTTCACCAAGATCACCCGACACATTTGAGGGACATTTTCAAATGTTGTCATTATTATCGTATCCACTTAAACCCACACAAATGTGTTTTTTGTGTGGAGTCTGACTGACTGCTTGGTTTTATTGTGTCGATACACAGGATTCACATAGACCCTTTGAAGGTTGAGGCTATCCTTAATCTACCTACTCCTTCCACACTCCGCCAGCACCAAAGTTTGCAAGGGAAGGAAAACGTTTTATTTTGTTTCATCCCCAATTACGATGAACTGATGAAAGGATTCACTCGACTACTCAATAAAGGTTACGATTTTGTATGGGACGATACTGCAAACAAAGCCTTTAAATCTTTGAAACTTTCCTTAACCCGTACAACATCATTGTTTCCCCCTGACTATAGTCGGGATTACTTCCTCTACTTAGCTGCTTTGGACTCTACCATTTCCATGGTTATATTCCAAGAGGATGATTTTCATGAAAAAAATGTGATATAATATTTGAGTCGGAGTCTCACGACTACCGAGACCAAATACCTACATGTGGAGAAACTGGCCTTGGTAGTTGTTCAATATGTCCAACGTTTTCATCATTATATCTTATTACATAGAACCACTGTTATTTCCGACTGCAACCCTATGCAACATATCCTAACGCGACAATTGCTAGGGTAAAAGTACTTCAAATGGATAGTGATTCTCTAGGAGTTTGACTTGGAGTTTGAACGCGCTAAGTCTAATAAATCTTTGTTTTTCACCAAACTGATATATGACCTTCCCTCCACTTAGATAGAAAATGTGGCAGAGGATTTCTTACCCGACGAATCCCTTTTTCTGATCAATTTTGATGACATATGGTACAGAGATATTATTATCTATCTCCAGGCTCAAAATTTCCGGCCTGATATATCTAGTAGAGATCATCTTCGCATACGCTATCCATCTTGACAATACATCATTTTCGGTGATACCCTTTAACGTCACAATATTGACTCCATTTTTTGACGATGTCTCACTTACGATGAAGCTAAGAAATATTTGAATGATTGTCACTCTAGAGCATGTGGCAGTCATATGTCCGGGTATGCCACTGCCCAAAAGATCTTACGAGCATGTTATTTCTAGACTTCTTTGTTTAAGGACTACATCATTGCCTTTCATAAATGCCATGCTTTCCAAACTTATAATAACAAGATAAGATCTCATCCTACTCCCTTAAATCCTATAGTTTCCATTGGTCCATTCTCCAAATGGGGAATTGAATTCATGACATGTAACCCTCACTCGGATGGGGGGCATGATACATCATTGTAGCTATGGATTATTTCACTAAATGGGCCGAGGCGATGCCTACATTTTATAACACCGGGAAAAATACAACATTGTTCATATTCAATCATATCATTACTCGATTTGGTATCCCTTAAGCTATTATTACTGATCACGATAGTCATTTTCAAAATTTTATGACGTCTGAACTTATTGAAAAGTTGGGTCTTCGCCATGAAAACTCAACCCCCTATTATCCAGAGGCTAATGGCCAAGTTGAATAAATTAAGAAATTTCTCATTACCATGCTTCGACGAATGATAGGAATTCATAAGATAGGATGACACATGATGTTGTTCTCTTCATTATGGGCCCATCAGACATTCGTTAAGTCTACCACGAGATTTACACCTTTCCATCTAGTTTATGGTATCAGGATATCTTGCCAATTGAATGTGAAATAACGTCTTTGAAACTGGTCGTTGAACTTCTCCCCAATACCTTTGTCGAAGAAGAGCATCTTTTATATTTGATGCAACTAGAATAAACCTGTCGTGATGCTGCCCTAGTTATTGAAACTCAAAAGAAACATTTTAAAGCTCAATAGGACAAGCATGTCAAGCCACGTGTTTTTTCTAAAGGTGATATAGTTCTCCTTTATGAACAATATCATGATTTTCCAGGGGCCAGTAAATTTGAGGCCATGTGGCAAGGTCCTTACATTGTCAAATGTGTGTTGGAGAAGGGAGCTTATGATCTAGTTGATTATGATGGAATCCCTTTGAGTGGATCCATAAATGGGATTTACTTAAAGAATTACTATTCTTAATTCATTTTTGCGTGAGTGCTTGTACTTTTAGTGTATCATACTCTTGTGTGCTTTCTCGTTGTTTGATTTCGACCTTCAACTACTTACCTTGTGTTGTGCTTGGTTCTAATATGTCATTGTCTTTGCTACCCTACATTGGCTTTGCTAATGGCGCTAGTCGTAGTACTCAGAACTTAACATTTGTTTCTTGGGCAATCTATGCACCTACAGTTGATTTATTAGTCTACATGTTTTTTTCCTTGGTTGTGCAACTAACAATATCGTAGAATACAGTGCAATCATCGAATTATTGACCGACGTTGTTTCACTTGGAATTCGTCACCTTAATGTACGAATCGATTCGTAGTTAGTAGTCCTATAGTTGAGTAATGTTTACTCCATTCGAAGTACTACATTATTAAGGGTATATTCATGAATTCACCTCTTGGAACGTCATTTTGATTACATTGAATATCAACACATTCCTAGATGTCTAAATACATTAACGGATTCTTTGTCCAATTATTTGTTAGACAGACATTTGAGAAATTTATAAAACTCAATCACACTTTGTATATAAAACAAGTAAGCCGGTAGAAGCCTCATATATATATAACGATACAAGTTTTACAAAAAGTGTTTTTTTCCGAAGACCAAAATATAAAAAATGTGAAGCACATGGCTTCATATACAAATAGAGCATCAAGGATGTTGCTTGCTATAACATGCAGCTGCCCATGCTAATTTGCGGAGAAGTTGACCGATGGAAGTAGACACGCCCATTGTATGGCGCTGATAATGCCTCGGGATATTGTGGATGGAGGCATCCGGGATGTTCATCGTGAGCCCCTCTAGATTCTTCTCTAGAATCTCATAGTCAACAACAGATACTCCTACTACGTCATCTCTATCCCCTCGCCTTTGTATGGGGGATCAACCTGGAGGTCGGTAAGGTCCCATGTCTGCATCATCAAAAGAGAATTTGATTGGTCATCGAATAAATAACACATAATTTTTTTATATATTAAAAATCACAAAAACATTATAAAAACAAAATGTACTTCTTACCTATGTCCCCCCATTGGGAACCCTCAGGAAGAACCAAGTTTGGATCACCTCAGAAGTCTAAACTGGCATAGGCATAGTCATCTACCATAAGAATTTGGGTCCTCAACCAATCAAAGAAAACATCATTATACTTGATGATAGGACAAATCACATGTCGTGCCATGAGGTCGAACCACCTCTTCATTCTTGGATCCTATGGGGCGGGAATACCCCAATCTACCTACAAGCGTAAATATGGGACCCTCTCTGGGAAGAAGGAAACCAAAATTGATCCGTATCCAAACTGTTTCAGTTCACTATTCCTGCACTTGGTTAATTGTTTTTTCATGCTTCTGAGAACCTCGTCGCACCAGTTGAAAACTAGGGGCTCCATACATTCCAACGCATACTGGAAATAGCTCTGAAGATCCATATGGGGAGTTTCACTCGTTTCCATGCATGTGATAGTGTAGAGTATAGTCCATAGAGGTAAGTCATGTACATCCCTGATAGCGACCGTGCCGCTATGCTTCTCAGTACAAGGTATGCAATGTTCACTGATATAATGACTAATGGGCTCACCACCTCCCCTGCTACCTATCATCATAACTCGGGACCCATGATGAGACAAGATAGTCAAGAAGTAGATATCCTCGATATCTATCGTAAGAATGTGAGCCCCCACACAGAATTCATGTTGGTTCACATCCCACATGTGAAATAAGTATTCGAGTAACCTCAACTGGGCCCTGATGCCCTGGATCTTGAAGAATTTTAACAATCCACACTGCCGGAGGGAATTTACCATTCCTAGGTCATTCCTGACAAAGTAATATTCCTCCTCATTCTCTCTCTCTCACCATTCCAACATATTTACCATGGAAAACCTGCAATGGAACATAAAAGAGAGATTAACACCTTCACCTTCTCCCTGAAAACTTTTTATTGGAAAATACATCTAAAAAGACTTTCTGAAATGTGCACGTCTCGGGACTGGGCATCCGTACAGTGTGGAGTTGTCGTAGGATATCTTTAGTCCTTTCGATGTTACATAGAGGGAAATATATTTATTATATTGTCTGAAAGATGGAAAGGAAAGAAAAATCATCCATTTTATTCAGTTATTTTATATTATATTAATGTGACTGTAGGTTTGTTTTTTTCATATATATTATACTTTCCATGTAATACCCGAAGGACGTGTCCCAATTACACTATGAATTGCAATTATTTTTTATAGGCTGGTGAGACAAGTTTATATAAGCTGGTGGGCTTATGTGTTTATTAGGCTAGAGAGCCTAAGTGTTGAAGGCCAAGAGCTTGATTTTTGTACATGTAATGATGCACATTATTAATATAAAAACCTCTCTGTGTGTGGACTGACCATGATGAATGAGTGATGGGGAACTAATCTTAAAAAAGTCTGGGTAAGGGAGAGGGGGATGAAAGGTTGGGAGAAGGGCTAAGCTTAAGAGCTTAAGACCTTGGGGATAATAATTAAATATTATTCTAGAGCTGTGTAAATGTTTATGTTTTATCCTAAGTTCCTGGAAGGGGGAATGTGTGAAAAATGGGGAGCATGCAGCCCCAGGGAGATAGGTGTTGACCTGGGCGCATGAAATTAAAACCAGAGAAGGGAGCCATGTTGGGGGTTCGACCTCCCATTTTTCCATCCTTCGTCTGAACTCGCAGGTGTCCATGATCGACCTTTGTTTCAGTGTTTGTTCTAGGGAATTCTTACCTGAAATGTTAAGTCTTTGCGTGGGGTCTCTGTACACCCTCACGCATCTCCAAAACCATAACCATGAACCCAGGATCTCTATACACCCTCATGCATCTCCGAAACCAGAACCGTGAACCCATCCTGTATTGCATGGTTGAGAAACCTGAAATTGCCTGAGTCGTGTTGTGCTATCCCAGTGGGTTGTTGTGGCCACACAGTTTTTGACCATGTGAGGTTGCTGCCATTGACTGTGCATTATTGAGCCTTGTTGTTGTGTCCTCATTATGTTGGAATTAGTCAAGAGAACAAGTTTCCAAGCCTATGAGCGACTTTATCCAGGTGAGAGAGTGCACAGAGGAAGTGAGAAATCCTAGAAGGGGTCCTGTAGTTGCCATAGAGCTTAGAGACTTCTAATCCGGTCTGTTACTGAAGCCCAAGGAAAGGGAGGTTTAACAGCCAAAGGAATTTATGGGTGACATTGAAGGTGTATACTCTTGGGGTGGGACAAGCATGTGGGGAATGAGGGTCTATGAGTAGTGGGCGTAAGTGACTCCTGGGAGAGAATTCTTCCTCTGTAACTATGTGTCTTCCATTGACCTTTCCTAGCCTAGGATTCCTTACCTGGTGGAGCTTAGTCCCAACTCGGGGGTGACCTATTGTTGAGAGTGATGAGAAACATGGTCTAAGGCTAGGAGATTAATGGAAGGTTTGCACACAGTTGGTGGAATTACTACAGTTTCAAAGATAAGTATCAGTTTGTGCTTAATATTATGTTTTGCATGCCTATGATGCTTATATGTTATCATGTATTCTGTTGTGCATATGAATTATTGTTAATGTCCTTGATGATGTATATTAGCATTAATCCCATGCTTACTCTATATTTTGTAGAGAAATCTCTTAACTATATTTAATATGCATGTTATATATATAAGTATGAGAATGTTCTGCATAGTAGCATTGCTCGACAAGTGGGTTTATGGTCGAGGATGTTACATTTCAGTATCAGAGCTCAAAAGGCTAAGTTAAGGTTGTGTTTGGTATCATTGCTCGTCTTGTTGGTGGCTGAGGATGTTACAATATGGTATCAATGATCAAAAGGCTAAGTTAAGGTTGTGTTTGGTAGCATTGCCCAACCTGTTGGTGGCCGGGGATGTTACAATATGGTATCAGAGCTCAAAAGGCTAAGTTAAGGTTGTGTTTGGTAGCATTTCCCAACCTGTTGGTGGCCGTGGATGTTACAATATGGCATCGGAGCCATGGTTACAACACTGAGCCTGGATGGACCATGTTAATGGAAGTTATAGCAAGAGTTTTGGAAAGAATTGTTGTCGAAGTAGAAAAAAATTGAGTTCTGACCTAAGGTTTCAACGCTGAGCCTGGATGGGCCGGATAAGTGGTCATTAGACTAGAGGTTTTAGGTGGAAGTTGTGTGAGGAAGAACCAATTTTTGGACCCTAGAATGTTCTTGAGTGGCAAGGGGTTGCTTGGGAATGTTACAAAGCTCAGGAGGTGTAGCGATATAGTAAAACTGCAACCGGTGTGGTAAATGTCCACAGGGAGAAAGAGAGATCAACACTAGAAGAGTTGGAGCCGTAGGATCTATTCAGGAGGAAAGGAGATCCCTCATGAGAGTCAGATATGGAAAAGGTGTAGGAGAGTTATCCTGGAAATATTTTGGGGATTCGACTATCGGGGAAAGCGAGATGTGTTGGTGCAAAAAATCTTGATGCCCAAAACTCCGATGTACCAAAAATATCTACATCGTAGATCGTAGGAAAAGAGCTTGATCGTTGGATCAAGCATAAGGTAGATCATAATTTCATAATTTCAGCAATTGGGAGAAATGAGATGTGTGGATGCACAAACTTTTGATGCCCAAAACTATGAAATGAAAAGCAAGAAGGGTGGGACCCAATGATGTCGCTGAAGGTGACGTGGACCTTCCTAGATCTTCCATGTGCCACCGCCTTAGTTGGTGAAAGTTGTACTACGTGGGCCCGAAGGGAAAAGTAGATCAGAATTTCAGATGTCGGAATATTGGGAAGAAACAAGTGTGGGAACTCCTGAGGTCCGAAGTCCTGAAGTCCCGAAGTCCCGAGGTCCAAAGTCTCGAAGGCCTGAAAACTTTGAAGATGGAAATACCATAGTGGATTTCAGTCATTGGATGATGGGTAAACGTGGACCACTGATCCACTCAACTTCACGAGCTCGATAATCAGAACTCCAAGAGATAGTTGTGTGTGCTTTGAAATCTCTGAAGACCAAAAGCCCAAGTAGAACCTAGTAGTTTAGCATTTGGTCATGGCCCATGATCGCATGGGTTGGGGACTAAGAAAGAGGGGGATATCAACCTAAAGTTACAGAGCCGAGCAGAGCTCGAAATATTCATGAAATCGAAACATTTTATTAAATCATATTGGGCTTGAATGTGTGCAATTTGTTAAGGAGATATGGCCTAACAAATTCTAGTTGTCTACACGTTGTGATCTCATAAGTTTGACGAGTGCCAGAACTGATTAGAATTGCCAAAGAGTGTAAAGAAATGGAAGAGACATAGAATGCTTCCAGTTCACAAAATAAAAGAGAAGGAACGGATGTCCACTTGGGAGTTGAAGGATCGAACTCCAATGGGCATGGAAAAGAGATAGATAAGGAAGGAAATCTGAGGAAGATCATTGAAAATTTGCAAAAAGATGCCCAAAATCGCCGAGCAGATAGCATAAAGCTCAGGAAAACTCAAGATAAATAAGGTGAATTCAATCTAAAGTTGTTAAAGAGTTTGGAGAGAATAGAAAATAAGTTGGATAAGGAGGGTGACTCGAGCAGAACAGGGAGTCATCGAACTTGTGAAGGGAGAAGATCAAGCAGTGTTGGTAGACACCATCATCACTCCCAAAGTCACTCCAAGAGAAGGGCACACAATAGTTCAATCCCATTTCCTACTAGAAAGAACATGAGATCTGAAGTGGATGAACTGAAGGGAGAAATGAATAAGATTAAGCCTCCTACGTTTGATGGAGAACATAAGAAGGAGGAAGATGCCGAAACATGGTTTCTTGGCATGAGGAAATATTTCCAACTATAGAATTATTCCTCTCAGGAAGAAGAAATAATTTCAATGTATCAACTAAAGGGAAAAGAATCCATGTGGTGGGATCAACTTGTGCAGGTGCAACACATTAGAGAAAAATATATCACATGGAAAGAACTCAAGAGGTATTTCAAGAAGAAGTATTTGACTAAGATTTATTATGACAAAAAGATGAAAGAGTTATTTGAATACAAGCTAGGCAACATGACCATTGATGAGTATGAACGAAGGTTTCTGGAATTGCTAAAGTATGTTCTGTTCATCAAGGATGAGATTGCGAAGATTCAGAGATATCTAAGTGGATTTCCACCTTCCATTGGTGACAATATTTAGGATGATGACCCAAAAACCATGGAAGAAATGATAAGGAGGGTGAAGTGTTTATATGAACAACAAAAAGAAAGGCCTACCTTCCAAAAGGCTTGGGAAGACAAGAAGAAATTCAAGATGGATCAAAGGAAGAAGGGAACTAAGACCCCCTTTTTCATAAACAATCCTCAGGGACATCCATCTTTTAAAAAACCTAGAAAGGATGAAATGGGTGGATAAATGCCAAGACATACACCTATGGAGTGTTGGGGTTGTAAAGAAAACCATAGGTATAGAGATTTCCCCCATAGAAATGATAAAGTGAGAGTTGTCCACAATGTTCAGCAAGCTGAAACAATGGAGGAAATGGGTAGTATAATGCCAAGGATTTACATATCCCTGGACAACAGCAAGATGAATTTCAGTTTCACATGATTGAAGTGGAAGGTATGATTAACAACCGTGCCTTTACTATTTTAATTGATTCAAAGGCTAGCCATAGTTATATATATCCTAGAGTGGTGGAAAGTTTTCATTTATCAAGAAGAAAACATAAAAAATCTTGGTTAGTGCAGCTGACTACAGGAACCAAGAGGAAAGTCATTGAGTTGGTTAAGTCCTGTCCTATGGACATGAATGGACTGAGCACAAAGGATGAATTGAATATTCTTCCTTTAGGATCTTATGATTGTCTAATTGGGATGGACTATTTGGAACAACACCATGCCATCTTGGAATATCGTAGCAAGGCATTCACTTACCTAGATGAGGAAGGAAATCAAAAAACAATCCAAGGAATTCCAAGAGTTGTTGATTTTAGAGAAATCTTAGCAATGCAACTGAAGAAGTGATACATAAAAGGATGTCAATTATTTCCAGCCCATGTGGAGGAAACACCCAAGGATAAGGTGTCAGGTATTGGAGATCATGCGGTACTAAAAGAGTTCGAAGATTTATTTAAGGAGGTACTAGGATTACCTCCGAAAAGAGATATTGACTTCTCTCTAAACTTGATGCCTAGAGCAACTCCAGTATTGAAAGATCCTTATAGAATGAGTATGCCAGAGCTGAAAGAATTGCAATTGCAGCTTGAGGAGCTTGTAAAGAAGGGGTACATACACCCAAATGTGTCACCTTGGGGTGCCCCAGTTTTGTTCGTGAAGAAGAAGGACAAAATGTTGATATTGTGTATCGATTTTAGACAATTGAACAAGGTAAATGTAAAGAACAAGTATCCTCTACCGAGGATTGATGACCTCTTCGATCATTTGAAGGATGCGAAGATATTTTCGAAGATATATATCAGGTCAAGATATCACCAGGTAAGGATAAAGGATGAAGACATCAACAAGACTGCCTTTAGAACAAGGTATGGTCATTATGAGTTCACAGTGGTGCCGTTTGGACTGTCAAATACACCTGTTGTTTTTATGTTCTTGATGAATGGTGTGTTCATGGACTATTTAGACAAGTTCGTCATAGTCTTCCTGGATGACATTCTGGTGTATTCCAAGTCAGAGGAAGAGAATAAAAAACATCTTAGGATGGTGTTGCAGGTGCTAATAGAGAACCAATTGTATGCCAAGTTGAGCAAGTGCTCGTTTTATTAGGAGAAGATCCATTACTTGGGGAATATTATTTCAAAATATGGGATAGGGTAGATCCTAAAAAGATTGAGGCCATCAGAGAATGGTTAGCCCCAAATAATGTGACATAAGTCATATTCTTTATGGGTCTAGCTGGTTATTACAAAAGGTTCGTCGCAGGGTTCTTGAGGCTAGCTCACCCTATCACTTCCTTGCAAAGTAAGGAGAAGAAGTTTCAGTGGACAAAAGATTGTGAGAAAAGATTTCAGTGATTGAAGCAACTGTTAACCAATGCTCCAATTCTAAGGATCCCAGATCCAAATGAAGATTTTGTGGTATTTACTGATGCATGAAAAGAAGGACTAGGAGGAGTCTTTAGTCAAAATGTATTCGTAATTTGTTATGAATCCATAAAGTTGAAAGAGAATGAAAGGAACTACAAAAATCATGATTTGGAGTTAGTGAACATCGTTCACGCTCTGAGGAAATGGAGACATTACCTCATGGGACGGAGGTTTGAATTGAAAACAGACCATAAAAGTCTGAAGTATTTTTTTGATCAACCAACCTTGAACGCTAGGAAGAGTAGGTGGTTGGAATTTTTCTGTGAATATGATTTTGATATCAATCATATAAAAGGGAAGGAGAATAAAGTGGTTGATGCACTTAGCAGGAGAGTACACAAATTACTTTCTACAACCATTAGCATGTATCAAACTGATATAAAGAGCAGAGTTTTGAAAGTTGCAAGTGAAGAATTGCAGTACAGGGAATTGGTAGCGAAGCTACAACAAGATAAGACGCCACAAGGAGTGGAAGATTATAAGTTAGAGACTGATGGAATACTTATGTACAAGAAAAAAGTTTATGTACCTAATGTCCAGGGTTTTAAACTTTTGATTTTGAGAGAAATGCATAACGTGCCTTATGTTGGGCACCCTGGATATCAGAAGACTGTGGCAACAGTTAAGAGCCATTACTTTTGGCCAGGTATGAAGAAAGATATTGCAGAATACATCGCCAGATGTATGGAATGCCAAAAGGTTAAATTTGAGCATAGGAACCCAGCTGGATTGCTGCAACCTTTACCCATTCCTGAGTGGAAGTGGGAAGTGGTGACAATGGATTTCATCACAGTATTTCCCAGAACAGGCAAGCAACATGATTCAATTATGGTGGTGGTAGAAAAGCATACGAAAGCTGCCCATTTCATTCCATTAAAGGATACTCACAAGGCATCAAAGGTTGTTGATATTTTTATGCAGGAGGTGGCATGATTGCACGGAATTCCCAAGACAATTGTGTCTGACAGAGACCCAAAATTTACCTCAAATTTCTGGAAAGGGTTATTCAAGGGATTCAGAACGAATCTAAATTTCAGTAAAGCCTATCATCCAGAGTTGGATGGGAAGACAGAGTGGGTGAATCGAGTGATAGAAGACATACTGAAGATGTATGTGATGGACAAACCATCGAAATGGGAAAACTACCTACTCTTGGTAGAATTTGCCTACAACAATAGGTATCAAGCATCCTTGAAGATGAACCCATTTGAAGCACTTTATGGCAAGAAGTGAAATACTCCAGTAAGCTGGGATAAGCCAACTGATAGAGTGGTAGTTGGGCCAGAGCTGCTCAAGGAAATGGAAGAGAAAATACTGAAAATTAAGTAGAATTTGAAAGCTACCCAAGACAGGCATAAAAGTTATGATGATAAAAAAAGAACCCAGAGAGAGTTTAAAGTGGGAGATCATGTTTTTATGAAAGTAAAATCCAATAAAAGTTCCCTGAGGCTGGGAAACTTTTCCAAGTTGGTAGCCATATTTTCTGGGCCATTTGAAATCAAAGAAAGGATTGGGCCAGTTTCATCTATGATTGCATTACCTACATCCATGAATCTACATAATGCGTTTCATGATTCATTACTTAAGAAATATATACATGATCCTAATCATGTGATTGACTGGAATTTGATCCAGGTGGAACAAGAAGGTGTCTTGCAAGTGCATCCTGTGTGCATATTGGACCAGAAAGGAAAATAGCTCTGGAATCGAGCCATAGGACTTTTAAAGGTCCAGTGGACCTAGTACCGTCCCAAGGATGCGACATGGGAGCTTGAAGATGTTATGCGGGCATAATACCCACATCTTTTTGAAGATTTTGGAAATCTTACTAATGCTATGTGAAATTTGCACTAAGGACAATGAAAAAATAAGGGGAGGGGATTTTAATACCCCAAGGACATGCCCCAATTGAATTATGAATTGTAATTATGTCTTATAGGCTAGTGAGCCAAGTTTATATAAGTTGGTGGGCTTATGTGTTTATTAGGTCAGAGAGCCTAAGTGTTGAAGGCCAAGAGCCTGATTTTTGTACATGTAATGATGCACATTATTAATATAAAAACATCTCTATGTGTGGACCAACCAAGATGAATGAGTGATGGGGGAATAAGCTTCCACAAATTCTGGGTAAGGGAGAGGGGGATGAAAGGTTGGGAGAAGGTCTAAGCTTAAGAGCTTAAGACCTTGGGGATAATAATTAAATATTATTCCAATGTTGTGTAAATGTTTATGTTTTATCCTAAGTTCCTGGAAGGGGAAACATGTGCAAAATGGAGAGCATGCAGCCCCAGGGAGACAAGTTTCAATCTGGGTGCATGCAGTTAAAACTAGAGAAGGGAGCCATGTTGGGGGTTCGACCTCCCATTTTTCCATCCTATGTCTGAACTCGTGGGTGTCCATGATCGACCTCTGTTTCAGTGTTTGTTCTGGGGAATTCTTACCTGAACCATTAAGAGTCTACGTGGGGTCTCTGTACACCCTCACACATATCCAAAACCAGAACCATGAACCTGTGATCTCTTTACAATCTCATGCATCTTCGAAACTAGAAACGTGAACCCGTCCTGTGTTGCATGGTTGAGAAACCCGAAATTTCATGAGTTGTGTTGTGCTATCCCAGTGGGCTATTGTGGCCGCACAGTTCCTGCCTGTGTAAGGTTGATGCCATTGACTGTGAGTTGTTGAGCCTTGTTGTTGTGTCCTCACTATGCTAGAATTGGTCAAGCGAACAGGTTGCCAATCTTGTGAGCAACTCTTTCCAGGTGAGGGAGTGCACAAAGGAAGTGAGAACTCCTAGAAGGTGTCTTGTAGATTCCACAGAGCCCAGAGACTCAGTCTGGTCTGTAGGAAAGGGAGGTTTAGCAGTCGAAGGACTTTTTGGGTGGTAGTGAAGGTGTATACTCCTGGGGTGGGACATGCATGTGGGGAATTAGGGTCTGTGAGAAATGGGCATAAGTGACTCCTAGGAGAGAATCTTTCCTCTGTAATTGTGTGTCTTTTGTTTACCTTGCCTAGCCTAGGATTCGTTGCCCGATGGAGCTTAGTCCCAGCTCAGGGGTGACCTACTGCACAGAGTGATGAGTAGCACGATCTAAGGCTGTGAGGCTCGTGGAAGGTCTTCATGCAGTTAGTGAAATTACTACAGTTTCAAAGATAAGTATCATTTTGTGCTTCATATTATGTTTTGCATGCTTGTGATGCTTATATGTTATCATGTATTCTGTTGCGCATATGAATTATTGTTAATTTCCTTGATGATGTATATTAGTAGTAATCTTGTGCTTACTTTGTATTGTTTAGAACAATCTATTAATTAGATTTAATATGCATGTTATATATATATAAGTATGAGAATGTTTCGTGTAGTAGTGTTGCCCGACAAGTGGGTTGATGGTCGGGGATGTTACATTTCAGTATCAAAGCTCAAAAGGCTAAGTTAAGTTTGTGTTTGGTAGCATTTCCCAACCTGTTGGTGGCTGAGGATGTTACAATATGGTATTAGAGCTCAAAAGGCTAAGTTAAGGTTGTGTTTGGTAGCATTGCCCAACCTATTAGTGGTCGGGGATGTTACATTCCAAGTTATATAAATTTGTTTATTATTAATTGACAATGCATATTTTACATGTCTAGCATATTTTAGTTGAAACAACAGAAGGCTATGTGGTGCAATGTTCATAAATTTTGCATCAAAAAATTGGATGAAACTAGATTTTTTTTTGATAGTGGGCTCACTGCAGTATTCCAGATCACTAATGTTTCCTCTAGGAGTGACAAATGTCCTCGAGAATTTGAAAATAGATACTATGGGGTTTTGAATGATATAATTGAGTGTGACTTTAATTCTTTAAAATTAGTTTTGTTCGAGGTCAATGGTATAGGTTACGAATGCATGAACATGATGAGTGGTGCAGACCCCCTATCCCTCCTTAGGGCTACGTGACCTCCCGGTCAGAATCTTCTGGTTCAAAAGCTGAAATATCTGCTGGTCTTGAACTAGAACCCTTCAAATGAATACACACACACAACTGGAACCCTTAGACTGATGTGCTCTGTCATGGTTAATTCCCTTACTTTTTCTTGGGATTGAGCCTTTACCTCTTCCTCGCTGGTTCTGTTTTCTGGCCAACTTCTCCTCTACCTTCAGCACAAACTGATAAGAATCTTCCACGGTCCTCATTGACATCATTCTAAGCTTGTCCTGGACTTCATATCTCAAGCCATTTAAATATCTGGCGACTTTTTCTTCATCTCTCTCCCTTTGTCCATTTTTGATGTTCATCTTGTATAACTCCTCGGTGTACTCCTTGACTATCATTCCTTTCTGTCTCAGGTTCTATATCTTTCTGAACAGATTGATCTGGTAGTCCTTGGGTATGAATTTATCCTTCATCTTGGCTACCATCCTGTCCCAACTCTTTATCCTCTATTTTCCTTTACCTCTCCTCTCAGCCTGCAGTTCATCCCACCACAGTGTTGTATGCCCTTTTAGCCTGGTGATTTCCTGCTTCACCTTCTTCTCCTCATCAACATCTTCATAGTCAAAGTGTTTTTCCATGGACCTTATCCAGTCCAATAGTTCTTCAACATCTAGATTTCCCTCATACATGGGGACCTCTATCTTAGATCTGCCTCCCAACCTGGCAACTTCTCTCAAAAAATGTTCTTCTGCAACATCCTCTCCTGTAGCTTCTTCAACCTCAACCTATTCACTTTTCGCATCACTAACATCCCCAACGTCAGGCGCTCTTCTCTGTGCTACTTCCATTGCCTCCATTTGGGCGCGAAACTCTCGCATCTCCCTTTCTACAATATGGTTGGCTAAAGGTGGATCTCGTCTTCTTAGCGGAATTGTGTTGACTATCTGTCACACACAGAGTACAACTCCAAGTTTTTTGTCTCCTTCTTTTTCCTCCTTCACCTGAAATCTATAGACGAAAAATGTGCTCTAATACCACCCAGTGAAGATCCCCTATCCCCCCTTAGGGATGTGCGACCTCCTGGTCAGGATATTCTGGTTTGGGAGCCGAAATGGATCTGTTGGTCCTGAACTGGAACCCTTCAAACAAATAAACACACACACACAGGTCCCTCCACAAACGCTCAATTGAATTTTCCAAGCATCGAGCACGAGCTCCTACAGTACACAACCAAGAGCCATGATCACGCCCTTATCCTTCCTGATGTTCTCTATTTCGTGGTTTGGGGTATTGAAGCACCAATAACTCCACCCTCCAACCCATGATTCCTGAGTTCGTGAAATGATCTGACCTCGTTAGTTCGTGATCTCGTGACTCAGGGTCTTGGAGCACCAAGAACACTGCCTCCCAGCTCACGATGTCCGATTTCATGAAATGGAAAACCCTCGCTATCTCACGATCTCACGACTCAGGATTTTGAAGCACCACAAACACTACCTCCCAGCTCACGATGACCGAGTTCACGAAATGGACAACCCTCGCTATCTCGCGATCTCGCAACTCAGGATTTTGAAGCACCACGAACACTGCCTCCCAGATCGTGATGTTCGAGTTCATGACGTGGACCAACGGTCTAGATCCACCTGTGATTGACGGTTCAGATCAAATTGTAGTCTCGCATCTCAGAGGTTTGAAAAACAAGGGACTCCGCTTTCCGATTCACGATATCTGAGTCTGCGAAATGGGTCAACTCTGCTATTTCGTGATCTCTTGACTCAGGGTTTTGGAAGACAAGACCTCTATCCCTCTGGTTGGTGATACCCAAGTTTGTGAATTGATCTAACGGTCCATATCTATCTGAGATCGATGGTCATTTTTCCTCCTGAGATTTTGGACGTCAAGTAGCCCTTGCTGCTAATCTCCTTGTAGCTCCACATTATCCAATGGTTTGCGGGGTTTCAGTGTTCCTCCTTGAGGACTCTCCACCGTCTATTCAAATATTTGAACTCCCATCACTAGGATCTACGCAGCGTTAAATTCTGCACTCCTCCTTCCAATCGAACGATTCACGAGAGTCCCCACAGCGATCCAACGCTCAAGGGAGTTCTTCCTCCTAAGCTTTTACTCGAATCTGACTTAGAATATTTTCTAAGTCTGCGAAGACTCAATCTTCGATCCTTCCAGGGAATAAGTTCCTAGTCTCGACAACACCTTCTGAAGTGTTATCCCTCCTGAGCTTTGTCTGGTTCAGACTTCAATCTCCCGCGCACTCCTTGCGTCTGAGGGATTTTGATAGCTCAGATCCATGAAGTTTTCTATCTGTCTCAATGCACACCTTACAGAGCTCCCAGTGAAGAGAAAAACAACTCCACAATGTTCCTTCCTGACTCGATGCACACCCTGCAGAGCTCCAAATGAAGAGAAACAATTGAAACTGCCAAAATCTCACAGTTCCATTCACTTGTTTATAAAACATAAAACAACAGGAAAATACACACAGTCCAAGCACAACACATTTGGATCAATTTTCCATTCTGTTCTATTCATAAGTACCCACTGGCTACATAATACATAAAAACCACAGTAGCTCCAAAAGCTGAGATTTTCTGCGGACTTGCAGTTCTCTCACAGATCAATTCCTCTCTTTTCTCTCCCTACCGCTAATTGGGCTTACAAACATTTTCATAACTCAAAATGTTCCCAGGGTTTTCCCTTCTACTTGCCTACTCTAAACCTTATCCTACGCTATCTTAGTCTAGTCGTATTCTAGATCCGAAGTGGAAACTTCTGCTCTGTTTACAATTTCAAAAACTTGCTTCAAAGGGAAAAACCCGACACTGGTTCATGCGTGCCTCCGAAGGTGAATTTCAACGTTGTGTGGAGGCAGATACCAAAATCGTTTGTGACTACTCATGTTGAAGTTTCAAAGGAACTCTCACGTGTTAGGTGGTCCCACCCATGCGTGCTTTCCAACGATGCTCCTGCATCATACTCCCCTTGACAAAAATTCATGGATTCTTGTCCATGAGCTCCTCGACTGACTTTCCTTGCTTCTGGATATCAGCTTCATTTTCCCAACTGGCATCTTCTATTGGGCGTCCCTTCCATTTGACTAGATACTCAAAATAAGTCTTCCTTTTGGTCTTCTTGCCAATCCTCTGATCCAGAATCTTCTCCATCTGTAGCTTCTCTGCCACAGGCATCTGCTTCTCCCACTAAATCTTTCCTTGATATTCTGATCCTTCTGTGTCATATTTCCTGTAAGAGTACAGGTTTGAGACATTGAATATGGGTGAAATTCCCACACCATCTGGCAGCTTGATCTCATAGGTGTTTACATCAAACTTCCTTAAGATCTTAGAGGGTCCTATCTTCTTCATCTTCAATTTGTTATATGTTCCCCTAGGGAACCTTTCCTTCCTGAGATGTGATAAAACCTCATCTCCCACTTCAAATTGAAGTTCCTTGCGATGTTGATCATCTTTGTGTTTGTATTTCTGATTAGAACTTTCTAATTGTTCTTTGATCTGACTATGGAGTCTCTTCATTTCAACAGCAAAATCCTCTGCTCTAGTGCTTCTGATCTCTCCCTGTTCTAAGTCCCTTAACTCAGACACTCCCCTGGGTTGCATTCCATATAGTATTTGGAATGGGCTCCTCCCAGTGCTTCTGTTTGGTGAGTCATTATATGAAAATTCTGCTTGTGTCAAAATCTGATCCCACTTGTTATGATGTTCAGTAACCAGACTTCTATTTACCACCTCAGTCTACCCATTTGTCTGAGGGTGATAAGCTGAGATGAAGGAAAAATATGTCCCCATCTTCTTCCACAGTGTCCTCCAAAAGGACCAACAAATTTTGTGTCTTTGTCTGAGACAATTCTCTTGGGTAGACCGTGAAGTCTCACAACTTCTCTGAAAAACAGATTTGCAACATGTGTTGCATCACTAGTCTTCTGGCACGGGATGAAATGTGCCATCTTTGAAAATACATCCACCACCACAAATATGGAATCAAATCCTCTTTGTGTTCTTGGCAATCCCAACACAAAATCCATGCTTATTGCATCCCAAGGCCTCTTTGGTATTGGCAATGGTTGATACGATTCAGTGTTCTGTCTTTTTCCCTTTGCATGTTGGAAGATTCAACATCTGTTTACCAACTTTATCACATATGTTCTCATACCTGGCCAATAGTATGAACTGCTCAACTGTGAAAACTTTTTATCGTGGCCGAAATGTCCAGCCAATCCTCCATTATGCTTCTCCTTCAGAAGATTGTCCCTCATTAAGCATCTTGGTATGCACAATTGATTTCCTTTGAACAACAATCCTTCCTGAACCATATACTCTATCCACTGACTTCTATCTCTCAGTACAGGACTTGTACATGCTTCATAGGCCTCCCTAAAATCTGTATCATCACAATACATATCCTTAAGGTGTTCAAACCCCAAGGTCTTCACCTGTAATTCTTGTAGAATTAAACATCTCCTGCTTAATGCATCAACAACCTCGTTAGCATTCCCAGCAATATGTTTTATGACAAAAGTAAAATTTTTCATAAATTCAACCCATTTTGCATGTCTCTGATTTAGTTTTTCTTGTCGGGTTATGAATTGTAAAGCTTGGTTATTGCTGTACAAGAAAAACTCTTTTGGGACAAGATAATGCCTCCATTTCTTCAATGCATTAATGATGGAATAGAATTCCTTGTCATATGTGGAGTATTTCCTCTTAGTCTCATTCAGCTTCTCGCTGAAATAGGCAACAGGCCTGTTATCCTAACTCAGAACAACTCCTATTGCAACTCCACTTGTGTCACATCTCATCTGAAATGTCTTCCCAAAATTTGACAAGATCAGAATTGGTTGTTTTGTTATCTTCTCCTTCAGTATATTGAAGCTCCTTTCAGCCTCCTATGTCCATTTAAAGGACTTGTGCCACTTCTTTACTGTATCCATCATTGGCGCACAAATTCCACTGAAGTCTCTAATGAACTTTCTATAGAAACTTGCTAAACCATGAAATCTCCTTACCTCGAACATGATCCTTAGTGACGACCATTCTCTGATTGATTTCACCTTCTCTGGATCCATCTTCAATTCATTCGAAGATATCACAAAACCCAAGTAAATGAGCTCTGTCTTCATAAAAGAGGACTTCTTCAGATTGATCAACAACTTCTCCTGTTATAGCCTCCTCATTACTAGCGTTAGGTGCCTCAAATGCTCTTCTTTTGTCCTGCTAAAGACCAGTATATCATCCAAATATAAAACCATGAACTTTCCAATGAAATATTTTAGAATTTCATTCATCAGCCTCATAAAAGTGCTCCGGGAATTCATTAAGCCAAATGGCATAACTAGCCATTCATATAGGCCTTCATTTGTCTTAAAGGTTGTTTTCCATTCATCACCCTCTCTCATCCTGATCTGGTGATATCCACTTTTCAGATCTATCTTAGAAAAGAAATTTGATCCACTTAAGAAATCCATTAAGTCATCCATTCTTAGTAAAGGAAATTTGTACCTGGTGGTGATCTTGTTGATGGCTCTCGAGTCTGTGCACATTCTCCATCCTCCATCTTTCTTTGGGTTTAACACAGTTGGTACTGCGCATGGGCTCAAACTTTCCCTGACCAAACCCTTGTTCATCAATTCTTGGACTTGGCTCTTCACCTCCTCATTTTCTCAAGGTGTTAATTTGTACACTTCCTTGTTTAGTAGGCTTTCTCCTGGTATCAAGTCGATATGATGACTGATACTCTTGATGGGTGGCAATGAGTTTGGTAGCTCATCCACCACTATATCAGCAAAATTACCCAGCATCTCCTGAACTTATTCAGGCAAATCATCCATTGATGTACTCGTAAGGATGACTCTGGGCTTCCTCACCACAATGAACTGCATCTCCTGTTCTTCCTTGGCTTCCTTCAGGAGTTCCTTCCCACTCATGAGAAGTATGCTTGTGCTGGCTTCCTCTTTCACTCTCTTCTCCTCCATTGGCAGTAACATATGCATCCTACCATTCTTCTCCAATGTGTATGTATTTTTCCTTCCATCATGAATGAAATTTTTGTCATACTCCCATGGTCTTCCCAACAAAATGTGGCATACGTCCATGGGAATTACATCACATGTGATTTCATCTTTATATCCTCCTATCTTAATTTCAACCAGGCATTGTTTAGTAATCATTACCTGGTGTCCTTTTTGTAGCCATGAGATTTTGTATGGCCTTGGATGTGAAGTTTTATTCAACTCCAATTTCTCCACCATCTCTATGGATACTAGATTGCCAGTGCTCCCACTGTCAATGATCACCTTGCATACTTTATCCTTAGTCTTGCAAGCTGTCCTGAAGAGATTGTTCCCCTGCACTGGCTTTTCAATTTCTGCCTCAACATATCTTCGTTGTGCTTCTGAAATGTGGGATTCTCCTCCTTCCTTCTTCTTATCGGGACATTCCCAATACATGTGCCCTATCTTTCCACAATTATATCACCTTACTCCTCCTTTGCCTCTTCCCCTAGAAGAGTTTCTTCCACCATTATATCTTCCTCGTGAACTTCCTCCTCGTTCCGAGTGATTGTGTGTTTTCTCAGCCTCATCCTTAGATTGATGTTCTCTGTCACAGTTAAATCCCTTACTTTTGCTTAGGATCAAGCCTTTACCTCTTCCTCGCTGGTTTTGTTTTCTGGCCAGCTTCTCCTCTGCCTTCAGCACAAACTGATAATCATATTCCACGGTCCTCACTGACATCATGCTCAACTCATATTAGACTTCATATCTCAAGCCATTTACATATCTGGTGACTTTTTCTTCATCTCTCTCCCTTTGTCCAGTTCTGATGTTCAGCCTGTAGAACTCCTCGGTGTACTCCTTGACTGCCATTCCTTTCTGTCTCAGGTTCTGTAGCTTCCTGAATAGATTGATCTGGTAGTCCTTGGGTATGAACTTAGCCTTCATCTTGGCTACCATCCTGTCCCAACTCTTTATCCTCTGTTTTCCTTTACCTCTCCTCTTAGCCTGTAGTTCATCCCACCACAGTGCTGCATGCCCTTTTATCCTAGTGACTTCCTGCTTCACCTTCTTTTCCTCATCGACATATTCATAGTTGAATTTTTTGTCCATGGACCTTATCCAGTCCAACAGTTCTTCAACATATAGATTTCCCTCATACATGGGGACCTCTATCTTAGCTCTGCCTCCCAACCTGGCAACTGCTCTCAACAAACATTCTTCTGCAACATCCTCTCCTGCAACTTCTTCAACCTCAACCTCTTCAATTTACGCATCACTGACATCCCCAACGTTAGGTGCTCTTCTCTATGCTGCTTCCATTGCCTCCATTTGGGTGAAAAACTCTCACATCTCCCTTTCTATAGCATGGTTGGCTAAAGGAGGATCTCGTCTTCTTGGCGACATTGTGTTGACTTTCTATCACACACAGAGTACAGCTCCAAGTTTTCTGTCTCCTTCTTTTTCCTCCTTCACCTAAAATCTACAGACGAAAAATGTGCTCTGATACCACCTAGTGTAGACCCCCTATCCCTCCTCAGGGTTGCGCGACCTCCCAGTCAGGATATTCTAGTTCAGGAGCCGAAATGGCTCTACTGGTCCCGAAATGGAACCCTTCAAATGAATACACACACACAGGTCCCTCCACAAATGTTCAATTGAATTTTCCAAGAATCAAGAGCGAGCTCCTATAGTACATGACCAAGAGCTATGACCATGCCCTTATCCTTCCTACCTTTCGCTATTTCATGATTTAGGGTATTGAAGCACCAAGAACTCCTCCCTCCAGCCTGCGATGCCCGAGTTCACGAAATGATCTGACCTCGTTATTTTGTGATCTCACGACTCGAGGTCTTGGAGCACCAAGAACACTGTCTCCCAGCTCGTGATGTCCGAGTTAAAGAAATGGACAACCCTCTCTATCTCGCGATCTCATGACTCGATATTTTGAAGCACCACGAACACTTCCTCCCATCTCGTGACGATCGATTTTGCGAAATGGACAGCCCTTTCTATCTTGGGATCTCGCG
The DNA here is from genome assembly GCA_009831015.1 of Picea engelmannii. Classification (NCBI taxonomy): domain Eukaryota; kingdom Viridiplantae; phylum Streptophyta; class Pinopsida; order Pinales; family Pinaceae; genus Picea; species Picea engelmannii. The sequence continues at coordinate 28,577 of ML815595.1, forward strand.
ACTCGGGATTTTGAAGCACCAAAAACATTGCCTCCCAGCTCGTGATGTCTGAGTTCATGACGTGGAACAATGGTCCAGATCCACCTGTGATCGATGGTTCAGATCAAATTGTAGTCTCGCGACTCAGAGGTTTGAAAAACAAGGGACTCCGCTTTCCGGTTCACGATATCTGAGTCTGCGAAATGGGTCAACTCTGCTATTTCGTGATCTCGCGACTCGGGGTTTTGGAAGACAAGACCTCTATCCCTCTGGTTGGTGATACTTGAGTTCACGAACTGAACCAACAGTCTAGATCTATCTGAGATCGATGGTCACTGTTCCTCCTGAGCTTTTGGATCTCAAGTAGCCCTCGTCGCTAATCTCCTTGTAGCTCCACCTTATCCAATGGTTTGCAGGGTTTCTATGTTCCTCCTTGAGGACTCTCCACCATCTATTCATATCTTTGAACTCCACTCGCCAGGATCTATGTAGCGTTAAATTATGCGCTCCTCCTTCCAATCGGACGATCCACGGGAGTCCCCACAACGATCCAACGCTCAAGGGCATTCTTCCTCCTGAGATTTTACTTGACTCCGACTTAGAAGATTTTCTAAGTCTGTGAAGACTCAATATTCGCTCCTTCCAAGGAATAAGTTCCTGGTCTTGACAACACCTTTTGAAGTGTTATCCCTCCTAAGCTTTGTCTGGTTCATCCTTCGATCTCCCGTGCACTCCTTGCATCTGAGGGATTTTGATAGCTCAGATTCACAATGTTTTCTCTCTGGCTCAATGAACACCTTGCAGAGCTCCTAGTGAATAGAAAAACAACTCCACAATGTTCCTCCCTGGCTTGATGCACACCTTGCAGAGCTCCAAATGAAGAGAAACAATTGAAACTGCCAAACTATCACAGTTTCATTCACTTGTTTATAAAACAAAAAATAATAGGAAAATACACACAGTCCAAGAACAACACATTTGAATCAATTTTCCATTCTATTCTATTCATAAGTGCCCACTGGCTACATAATACATACAAACTACAGTAGCTCCAAAATCTGAGATTTTTTGCTCACTCGCGATTCTCTCACAAATCAATTCCTCTCTTTCCTCTCCTTGCCACTAACTGGGCTTACAAACTTTTTCATAACTCAAAATGTCCCTAGGGTTTTCCCTGCTACTTGCTTACTCTAAACCTTATCCTACGCTATCTTAGTCTAGTCGTATTCCAGAGCGGAAGTGGAAACTTCTGCTCTGTTTACAATTTCAAAAACTTGCTTCAAAGGGAAAAACACGACACCGGTTCAAGCATGCCTCCGAAGGTGAATTTCGGCGTTGTGTGGAGGCGGATCCCGAAATCAATTGTGACTGCTCACGTTGAAGTTCCAAAGGAACTCTCATGTGTTGGGTGGTCCCACCTCTGCGCGCTTGCCAACGATGCTCCTGCATCAATGAGGAAATAACCATTATTCAACGTGATAATGAATTTCCGATGATTAAAACAACAATTTTTGAAAAAACAAACGATCGCTATGTTTTTCCAAGTCAATGTGAAAAAGTGTTTTACTCAAAGGTTCTAGGTAAGAGGGATTGGTCATTTGTTGTTAGATATGATCCAAGAGGAAGGCCAGTAAAGTATATTGTATATGAGGAATATGATATTAAGGAAGAATATGATGTAGAGCTAGAGAAAGAAGAATATGGGTCTCCAGATGAAGAAGACAAATAAGATGAACTAGGCGTAGGAGACAATGCACCAGTTCTTGATGATGATATCAATGAAGATACGCTTGAAAATGACATTGATGATGATGATGATGATATCATTAATCCTTTCAACATTGTTTTTGAACCAGATGATGATACAAATATCGAGTTGGATGATCAAGAAGAAGATACAGAAGAAGGATGATACAAATGTTGCATTGGTCGATGAGGTACGTAACTAGATTGGGTATGTAACTATATTGGGTATTGGGGAATTGAGAGCAATGTGAGGGGGGAGGCATATGAGCTTCCACTTTCAAATGGTTGGCCTTGTTTAGTAGATAATAAATTATTCTTGAAATGAAGAGAAGTTCATTCATTAATATTTGTACTCAAAGATCACTTATAGACCCACTCTATATATCGTCTCATCTCATCCTCGTTTCATTTTAATTTCTGATCAGTCGAATTTTAAAGGAAACAACTATTAAAATACATTGTACTAGGGCTAGAGTGTATGATGGGAAACAATGACCTATGAATGGGGCCAACGTTGAATTTTTTTCAAAATGTTTCTGTATGACATCATACATCCTTGAATCTTGAAACCCTCTCATACCGTCAAGGCATGTGTCTAGTCTAACCATGTCAAATTTTGATGCATATAGACACATATTGAAGAAATTTCAACGTTGGACCCATTCACTAGTGCTCACTATGTGGGGTCGGTGCATGACATTTGTGGTGGTTGAATTGGAAGTTCCAAGACATTTCAAGAGAGTTGCAAAAAATATTCTACAGATGGAAACAATGACAATTGAAGCTTCTTCCACATCAACTCGACTTGGTAATTCAATAATCAAACCCTCCTTAAGTATTATGCAGGGACATCAAACATCCTTAAGTATCGAAAACCTCCCATACCTTCAATGAAAATATCTAGTGTAACCATGTCAAATTTCGATGCATACGAGCACAGATTGAAAACATTTCAATGTTGGCCCCATTCACTGCTCACTGTACGGGGTTTATGGAAGAAATTTGCGATGGGTGTATTTGAAGTTCCATCCCAAATTTCAAGATAGTTCCGATAAATATTCTATAGAAGGGAATGATGAATGATAACAATGAGAGGTTCATCATGATGAACGTTGATGCAAATGTGGACAATATCAAATATTATGTGGGGACATCATACATCCTTGATTCTTGAAACCCTCCCATATGTTGGGTATGTGTTATATTCTTTGCACAAGTAGTAGTGTCTGAGCGTCTGCACCGGGCACGCAGGGGTTCGGGGGCAGTGCCCCCGATTTTTTTTTGTTCGAAACGACATATTTCCGGGACCACATGATATTTAGGTGGTTTTTTCGGCACATGGTTTTTTGCCAATGGTTTTCTATTTCCGGTTAAGGAATTAGGGTTTTGGACTAATCCAGGTCATTGGGTTAGGGTTTTGGATTCCATTGGCTCCTATATGTATATTGTATTGTAAACAATGTAACACAATGTGTGAATATAATATATGTTGGTTTTTCCGGTTTGGGTTTCCAGGTGAAAAATCTTTGTGTAATGTTTGTATTTGCCATTGTATATTTTCCGTTCTTTTCTGAATATCAGTTTGCAGTAGATATTGTACAATGTTAGAATTTACATTTGGTATCAGAGCTTTATTGGCTTCAGGGGGATGCCTTTGTCGTCAAGGGTTTGGCTCGGGACTGTGATAAGCCTTGTTACAGTGGGATATCTGCGGTATTGTTTTTCAGGGGAAAAGAAATGGCAAGAAATTCGAAGATGGAGATCGAGAATTTTAATGGGAAAAGCTTTGAGCTGTGAAAGCTCAAGATGGAAGATCTTTTGGTGGACAGAGATCAGTGGATCGCAGTAGATCCAGGTACTGCACCTACAGGAACTTCTGCAGATGACTGGAAAAAGATGGATCAGAAGGCAAAGAGAACAATTCGAATGTGTCTCTCTGA
>ML815595.1:36120-66935 GCA_009831015.1 Picea engelmannii
TGAATATCATTTTGCAGTAGATATTGTACAAGGTTAGAATTTACACCATACCATCAAGGCATGTGTCTAGTCTAACCATGCCAAATTTTGATGCATATAGACACATATTAAAGAAATTTCAATGTTGGCCCCATTCACTAGTTCTCACTATGTGGGGTCAGTGCATGACATTTGTGGTGGTTGAATTGGAAGTTCCATGAAATTTCAAGAGAGTTCTAACAAAGATTCTATGGATGGAAACAATGACATTTGACAAATATGAGACGACCATTATGAACATTGTTGTAAACATGGACGATCTCAAATATTATGTCTCCAGGACATCATAAATCCTTGAGTCTTTAAACCCTCCCATACTTTCAAGGCATGTGTCTAGTCTAACCATGTCTAATTTTGACGCATACATGCACAGTTTGAAGAAATTTCAACGTTGGCCCCATTCACTACTCACTATGTGGGGTTGGTGCAAGATGGAATTTGTGGTGGGTGAATTGAAGCTTCTGCGACATCAACTAAACTTGGTAATTCAATAATCAAACCATCCTTAAGTATTATGCATGGACATCAAACATCCTTAAGTATTGAAACCCTCCCATACCTTTAAGGAAACTATCTAGTCTAACCATGTCAAATTTCGATGTATATGGGTACATATTGAAAACATTTCAATGTTGGCCCCATTCACTGCTCACTTTGCGGGGTTGGTGGAAAAAATTTGTGATGCGTGTATTTGAAGTTCCATATCAAATTTCAATATAGTTCCAACAACGATTCTATAGAAAGGAATGGCGAATGATGACAATGAGAGGTGCAACATGATGAACATTGATGCAAATGTGGATGATCTCAAAGATTATGTGGGGAAATCATACATAATTGAGTATTGAAACCCTCCCATACCATCAACGCATGTTTCTAGTCTAACCATGTCAAATTTCGACACATAGTTTCACAGTTTGAAGAAATTTCAAAGTTGGCCCCATTCACTGCTCACTATGCGGGGTCAATGCAAGATGACAATTATGGTGGGTGAATTGAAGCTTCTGCAACATCAATTTGACTTGGTAATTCAATAATCAAACCCTCCTTAAGTATTATGTAGGGACATCAAACATCCTTAAGTATCGAAACCCTCCCATAGCTTCAAGGCAACTATCTAGTCTAACCATGTCAAATTTTGATGCATATAGGCACATATTGATAACATTTCAACGTTGGCCCCATTCATTGGTTACTGTGCGGGGTCGGTGAAAGAAATTTATGATGGTTGTATTTGAAGTTCCATGTCAAATTTCAAGATAGGTTCGACAACGATTCTATAGAAGGGAATGACGAATGATGACAATGAGAGGTGAAACATGATGAACGTTGATGCAAATGTGGACGATCTCAAAGATTATGTGGGGACATCATACATATTTCAGTCTTGAAACCCTCCCATACTATCAAGCAATGTTTCTAGTCTAACCATGTCGAATTTCGATGCATACATGCACAATTTGAAGAAATTTCAACATCGGCCCCATTCACTGCTCACTATGCGGGGTCTATGCAAGATGACATTTGTGGTGGGTGAATTAAATCTTCTGCAACATCAACTCATCTTGGTAATTCAATAATCAAACCCCCTATAATTATTATACAGGGAAATCAAACTTCCTTAAGTATCGAAACCCTCCCATACCTTCAAGGCAACTATCTAGAATAACCATGTCAAATTTCGATGCATAGTTCCGCAAGGTTTTGTAAGAATGTATCACAAGGTTTGAATTAGTACCACTAACCATGTATCACCGCAAGGTTCTGTAAGAATGTACCACAAGGTTATGTAACAATGTATCACAAGGTTCTGTAAGAATATTGTATCATACGGTTTGAATTAGGCAACTATATAGTCTAACCATGTCAAATTTCGATGCATAACCCATACAAAAATGTTGTACCACAAGGTTTGAATTAGTATTGCACCAAGTTCTGTAAGAATGTATCACATGTTTTTAAGCCCAAAATTAATCTTTGATATGAGTGACAAAAACAAATATGTGGTACCCTCTTTAGTAACATGGGATGTACTCTTTTCCAAGAGATCGATTAGGGTTAAGAAGGCTCGATTCATTTTGAATCCATTAATAGAAACCCAAAATGGATCTAGACTATCATGGACCTATAAGGAAGTATCCTAAATGATTATGGACATAATAGAGAGTTTGCACCCCTAAGTGGACCTATAAAGTTAGGAAATACCCCAAATGACTTCCCTGAGAGTCAAAATGAAACAAACTGACAACCAAGGGCTAGAGGCTTAGAAAGAGAAGGCAACCAAGGACCCTATCGAAGTGTTAGATATCCCTAATAGATCACATATCTAGGCTATGGTAGGGAGGACTCAAGAAAGGTGGTCCATCATTGAAGAAATGTCTAGAGAGATAGATGGTTGTATATAATCATAGAGGCAAGGAAAATTAGAAAACCTTTAACCTCATGCCCATGAAATAGTTGCTTATAATTATTTAAGAGCTGAGACAATACTCCACTAGGTTTCCCATAAAGAAATCAATGGATTGGACTATTTATGCCTACATGAGGGCACTGAAAAGGAAGGAGATGCTTGAGGGATAGTTGAGTAGAGAAAGGAAAAAAATTCCCTTTTGTTGTGTATGTCATGGAAGAGATATTTATGGTTGATTGATCATTGGATGAGGTGCATGTGCTACTTTATAGTGCACAAATTCATCGAGTCATGAGAGAAATATTGGGTTGGGTTGAATGATATGTAAGCATGTAGATGGTTTCTCCACCTTGGTGGTATCATAGCCCAACTTGGGGGTGGAATCTACACTAGAATACTATGGTCGAACAATGAATTGTTTTTATGCAGTGAGTTTCTTGGACCATCTCTTGTTAAAAAACCTAGTTTTCTCTCTTTTAATAATTCTGCAATTTTATTGTATTCTCCACCATGAAACTGATGTTATATTCATGCAATCTATGTGTATGTGAATGCAATTTTTTGGCACCGAGGAATACCTAGGGTTCAATTCTTCAACAACGTACCAAAAAAACCCTAACTACCGGCCCTTTCGACAACACCTGCGAAGCAGATGAAGTCACCTGAGGTAGAGGCAGGGGGGGTTGTAGGACTCATATGTCTACAACCAGGCTAGGGCATAGATATGTGATTACAACACTTAACAAAAAACTTAAACAACTATATGCATTATTTTTTGGATCTTACTCACATCGCAGATCAAACCCTTACTACAAAACAACACAATAATAATCAAGATCTAACACTTCCAGTTACTTAACACATAGATTCAAATCATATCTATCATTCATTCAAATAATTAAGCACTAAGATACAATATCAGATGCATTCATTATACATATCATCAACAACACCAAGCAAATAATCACTTAATCAACATCAATAACATCGCACAAAGCACATCAACACAGGATATACATGGTTCACCCCAGTGTGGGGCTACGTCCACCAACTCTTCTTCTTCTTCTTTATTAGTCTGCAATATTTCTACATTATTTTTCTCATGTGCACAAATACACATAGCCAACTCCTCAAAGGATAGGATATTTGCGTGCACCTCGCTAGATCCTCCTTCCCCGAATTAGGTCAAGGCACAAAGCCAACTCCTTAATAGCACAAAGCCTTACATATTCTATCTGCACACAACCCCTTACAATCACTTGCACTCAACCCTACAAGTATTAACACACAGTATGCACAAAAGCCAACAACTATTCTTCACACTTAGAAACCTTTACATATTCTTGCACGAAGCCAACTTATACTGACCTCACTCTAAGTCCTATCTACTTATTTATACATTACAAAATGGCCTAAACATGGGTAAACCCATGGGCTGACATCCCATATCCGTTACATAAACTCTAAAAGCCCTAAAATCTTGGAAAATAGGTGAGATCCTGCGATCTCCTCTTCGCTTGGGAGCTCCATCTTCGACTAGCCTATCGAAGTCCCAAAAATGGTAAAACATGACCAATGTTTCCTCAAAACTTGGTCAAGGGCTAACATGCCCCCAACACTCACCTGTGACTCATCCCGAGTCACTCAGACCTGGGAAGGGTTGCTTCGAAGGCCTCGAGCTTAGCTCAAGCTACCTTGACTTTCTACTTCACTAGATCCTCCTGCTCGATGAACTCTTGAATCACTTTCTCAGTATCAGGCCCTTCCAAGCAGTGTTCCACTAGTGCAACCAATTGGTCTAGTTGTGAGCCTTGTCCTTCAACTTCTTAAAAAATCGTCCAGGCTTTGTCCTGCACTAGTTGGAGTCTTTGTGTCACCTCCATGACCTTTCTCTAGATGGAAGTAACCTACTGCTGGACTACGCACTACTCTCACGACCTCTTCATCTTCTCAACTGCAGTAAGAAGCTTCATCTGTGCTTGTATGGTGGACGCTTGTTGCTTTGCCTCCAATTTCCTCAGCTCTAGATCTTCTGCAAGGTTCTCATAGGCCTATGCACTTTGATCACTTAGTTGCTTACACTCTAAGGTGAGTGCCCTAATTATTTCTAATGCATTCCTGGAAGATTCTTACCTTTGATCACACACTTCTTGTGAAGTGCTCAAAACTGCTTGAATTTCTAGCCCCATTATTCTTGCTTGAAGCTGTTGAATGGCCTCAGTGAGCTTCCCCACTTGTATCTCTGTTGATTTTTCTTCCTCTTGCACCAAGCCCAACACAGAGCGAAGTGCTCTAGTTACTAACTCCTTGATCACAATCTTCTCTGCGAGCACATGGTATTTTTCTTCCCATATCTTCGGATTGTTCTGCTCGAACTTCTCCTGAATTTCATTTTTCTCCTTCTGTGCAACTCAAATTTTCTCTAGGACCTCCTCCTTTTCTTGCTTTAAGGTCCCTGTGGACTTCTCCTTTTCTTCTTGGACTCGACAAAGTTGAGCCTCTGTTGCATCTTCTAGCCTTCGTAATTGGGTTGGCTCATCCCCCAATTCTATACTTTCTGCTGAAGATGGCATAGTAGGCACTGCGTGGCTTGAATGGATAGCTTGTTGGATGTCTTTGAGTTCCTTCTCTATTCTGTAATGCATCAACTCCTGATTTTCTCCATGTTTCTGCAAGATGTATTCTGAAGAGTCCTCTACAACTGTGATGATGAGCTCGATATCATCCATTGTGAGAACATTCTGTGACTGAGGCTTATTGGCTTGGGTCTTCTTTTGTGCTGAGGGTTTCTGTGGAGAAACCTTCCTTTTCTTTGATGTCTCGGCCTCTATAAGGGGATCCTTCAATGGTGTCACTTCACCTTTTTCTTTCTTGTCTCTTTCTTCCCCTCCTTCCTCTTGGATTACTTCCTCTCCTTCTCCTCCTACAGGTGAGTCAAGTGCAGTTTCCTCCGATACATTTTCCTTCTCATCACTTTCTATGTCCTGCACTTCCTCCTTTTTCTTATTTTTCTTTACACTTCTTTGTCCATCATGTTTGAATTGGGTGACCAATGGACTTTCAATGATGTCAGGGTTAGAGAGTTCAACATATTCCATTGGTACAAGGAATTCTACTAACCATTCCTTAGTGATCTCTTCCATGTTTTCCTCGATCAACTTATAGTAATACTATAGCTCCTCCTTGCTTTCATCTTTGCGCGCGGTGATGTAGATGAAGTGTCGGTCTGTGTGGAACTTCGTGAATGGTATGTATTGATGGAGTGTGTTCGGTGTCATTAGAGGGAATGATTCAATGTGTGCTTCAGCTGTAGGTAGTAAGTATGGAAGACAACATTTGACTACCACTGCTTCACCATATCATTCGTGTACCACAAGGTGGAGAACCTTGTGGCCAACGACTTTGATGGCTCAAATTCTAGGAAGGCTGCTCCTTTCATCATTTTCCAAGTGACAAATGTGATCAGTACCAATATCCAACTAAAGTGAAACTCATACCCTTGGTCTTTTTCTTTGCAACATTCCTTTTCCATCTCGTTGACGAGGTAACTTGCCCAATTCATCTGCATTCCTTAGACACATTTCCCCACGAGGTCCACTATGAACCCTATGACTTTTTTTGGCTGGTTCTTTTTGAAAATATTGCTAATGATTAGTTGGAAAGAAAGGCGCAGTGCACCATCCTGTATGGAGGATACCTTGTAGCCTCACTTCCCCTTCTCTACATTTCCATAGTCTTATTTTATACACTGGGCCAAGGAGCGATCTGACGTCTTCCCTTGGTAGAACTGGTGAGGGTCCGGTCCCTACATGCTTAATCCAGTGATTAGGTGGATCAACGTCAAATCCACAGTCATGTGCCTATCTAACTAAAGATAACTTCCATGACAGGACGACAGGAGGAGTTTAACGCAAGTGTTAACCTTTTGATGTCAGTCGAAGTGGGGGATATTCATCACATTCAAGATCGTGGAGTGCGCGATCTCCTTAATCTATGGATGGGGAAATATATTGGGCTTCTTCCTAGTCGTCTTCATCAGGTACCTATCTGGCGCGAGCATCACATAGTTCTTCCGATCTCTGAGGTTGAAGTCACTGATCTTGAGAGCTGGGATCAGTCCCAACTGGGGTCCAACTGCACGTATCCCCTTTGGTAGGTACGCAATGATCAACATGTATTAGAACTCACACAGGACACTGTCACGATTAACCATGCTAGTCAAAGGTGGGATGTATTCTGGAAAGACCAGCGAGATTCGCTTCGTGTTAGCCAGATCATCGTGGTGTTTGCTTCGTTTCTTAGCAGCATGGACATAATGTTGTTCAGTCTATGGGGATGCTTGCTATCCACCAGTTGACGATGCCTATATTCCTACAGAAATGAATTTCTCATCCATGAGGCCTATCAAAATCTCCTCCACAGACTTCTCTAGCGCACTATGCTCGCCCAACATTCACACTTGTAATCTAGGAGATCAGGTAGGAAAACAAACAGACAAGGTAATCAAATGGATGGTGAGGTATAGAAAACACAACGTGGTATGCAATCAATTATTTGTTAGCTCAGATATCTTAGTTTGCAAAAATTGGTCCCAACGCAACATCCAACGGGTTAAATAAGTAACATCATAACCGATTCCTTCAATGGGCAGGAATGCCTTAATCGATATGAATTGGGTCATTATGGCGTGGTCCCAATGGTCCAACAACGGTTTTTATGGAAATAATTGTCCCAATGGTCCAACTATTCCAGAGCATCATTCTAACAGATTCCTCCAATGGTCATATAGCTTCATCGTGGTGAAGTCCCATTCCGTGTTGTTCTGCTATTTTGGTGAGGTTCAAGTTTTGCAATCCTACCTTCTGCAAAGTATTCTCTCGAACTTCTTGCAGTTTTTCTAACTTTGATTTCTTCTTACTGAGAATTCTTGCCTTCTTTCCTGTGATTTGAGTTTCTATATTCCTCTTTCCATTTTTATTCATATCTTCTATGAGCGTAGTGACTTTGCACTACTGGGGGTATTTCAAAGGGTTCAAAGGTAATACCTCTTCTCTTGCTATCTCCGGGGTGGATGCACTTATTTCCTGCATGGATAAGTTCTTTAAGCCTTGTTGTGTTCTTTCAACTTCGACAACTAATTATTTGTCCCTCTATTGCTTCGACTTATCCTCTTGTTCTTCTATTAGTCGCTCTATATTTCTAGCTATGAAGTCCCTTAATTCTTTCTTTTTCTATTCTATAACTTCCTCTTCTGCTTTCCTTCTAATATGATCTTTCTCAATCCAGGTCTTTCCTAACAAGAGTGAAAAAGGAGATTTGTTCTCAAAAAACTTAATGACTTCAAATTATTCTTCGGTCGATGTTCCATGAGCAATCATAGGTACCTTAGTAACTCTTCCACATAGGGTTATCATATTTCCTTTAAACATACCTATCCTTCCCAATGAAGGTATCATAGCAGGATTTCCCAAAAATTTCCAAGTGCTTTCTGGCATAATATTCACTTTTGTTTCCTCATTCGAGATGTAATCTATGTCGAAGTCTCCTATTCTTGTTTCTATGTGTTGTTTCTCTTTTAAGATATCTGATAAATTGATGTCTTTGTGGTCATTCAATGTTTCTTTTAGCTGTAATAACATAGTCTCTGATTCTTTCTAGTTTTCTAACATATCCTTAGTTCCTTCTTCATGGGTTTCTAGTCTCATGTTCATCTTTTCAACTTTGGTAATCATTCTTGGAAAATCCTCAACCTCATGACCAATAGATTTACAACAAAGGAAAATAGGACCTATACAAGGGAATTCCTTAGCAATATGTCCCGATCTTCTGCAATTATAACACATTGTTAATACTCTCTTTCTTTTGAATGATCCCCAACCTTTCCTATACTATGCACTGGGATCACAGTGATGGACCTGCAATCCAAAAAAATTCTTTCTAGGTTCCTGCATCCACTTGTTATTCCAAAAATTCTTTCTATGCATAGGAATAACATATCTTTCACTATCTCTATCAAATCTATTCAGATCGACTCTTTCTTCTAACTGTGCCCTAGTTTTTAGACTACGAAAAAATGTATCAAACATACCTAGATTCATATCTTACCTTTATCAAAGCACAAAGATTTAAGATCTTACATCTTTTCTTTAGATCAAATTTATCTCTTAGCACAAATATTCACGAGTCAAGTAGAATACTGTGCACTACAACAATATATCTACACACAAATCTTTCTCTTTTCTTCAGTTCCCAACAATCACAGTTTCAGGTCCTGGCAACAGAACTGTTTGTTGGCACAGGGGTAGACCCAGTTTTCAACACTTCAACAACGCACCAACAAAACCCTAACTACCAGACCTCTTAGCAACACCTGCAAAGTAGATGAAGTCTCACTCGAGGTAGAGGCAGGGGGGGTTGCAGGACTCAGATGTCTACAACTAGGTTGGGACATATATATGTGATTACAACACTTAACAAAACACTTGAACAACAATATGAAATAGTCTTTGGATCTTACTCACATCGCAGATCAAACCATTATTACAGAACATTGCAGTAATAATCAAGATCTAACACTTCTAGTTACTTAGCACACAGATTCAACTTAGATCTATCATTCATTCACATCATTAAGCACTAAGATACAATATCAGATGCATTCATTATACATATCATCAACAACGCTAAGAAAATAATCACATAATCAACATCAATAACATTGCACAAAGCACATCAACACAATATATATGTGGTTCACCCCAGTGTGGGGCTACGTGCACCAACTCTTGTTCTTCTTCTTTATTAGTCTACAAGCTTTCTACATTCTTTTTCTCCTATCCACAAAGCCATAGAGCCAAATCCTCAAAGGACGGGAGATCTATGCGCACCTCGCCAGATCCTCCTTCCCTGAATTAGGTCAAGGCACAAAGCCAACTCCTTAATAACACAAAGACTTACACAGTCTTTCTACAAAAATCCCTTTACAATCACTTGCACTCAGCCCTGCAAGTCTTAACACATAGTATGCACAAAATCCAACAACTATTCTTCGCACTTAGAAACCTTTACATATTCTTGAATGAAGCCAACTTAGACTGACCTCGCTCTAAGTACTATCTACTTATTTATACATTACAAAAAGGCCTAAACATGGCTAAACCCATGGGACAACATCCCATACCTGTTACATAAGCCCAAAAATCCCTCAAAATAGGTGATATCCCACTATCTCCACTTCGCCTGGGCACTCCATCTTTGACCAACATGTCGAAGTCAAGGGCCAACATACTTAATGTTTAACATGGGCATGGTTTCCTTGAAATCATTAAGAATTTGTTGAATTGTTTCCAGTACATTTTAATAATGCATCTATGTATGGTTTTGAATTATTCTAAGCCTTAATAGTACCCAAATATAATATTATGGAAAATGGGTTTGTTAGCAACATGGAATGTTAATGCAATGAAGTGGGTTTTCCTTCTATCATGGAGAATTTAATTGATGGGGCACCAATCTAAGTGTGTGGTTTAAGCGCATCAATTAGCTACATTGGTCAATTGTGTGAGTTAAGTGCATCAATTAGCTACATTGGTCAATTGTGTGGGTTAAGTGCATTAGGATATTTGGATGGCTTAGAATAATGGTTTTGGGTTAGTGCTTTAGTGGCCATTTTTGGAATTAGGAGTAATTAGAACATTAGGGGTGCAAGTTCTTGGGTTTATGTGATAGCTACATCCACCCTTAATCCAACACTAACATTAATAGTGGTTAGTTGTGTGCTCTAGTTTCACGCATTAGGTGCATGGGTTGGGTGTGTGGGTAGGTTCATAAATTAGGTGTATGGATTATAATTGTAACTTGTGTCTGGATTAGTATGTTGATGGCTTTGGTGCATGGGTTAGATACACATGTCAAATATGTAGTGTCATCCATCACAATGTTTATGTGAAGAAAAATCCCCAATTGGAGATATGATAAAATCCAATATTTCTAACAAACTGTGCCAAGGGGAGAGGACCAACACAATTCTAAGCCAACCCCATGCATACAACTTCCAAGAGAGAATGATATAGAATAGTTATAAGGACTAGGGTAGCTAACTAAGTGAATTGTGTTGTGTTTCATCTATCAAATTACCAAGTGCCCCATGGTAATTTCTCTTTAGGATACCCAAATGAGTGGAAATGAGTTTCCATCCATAGGTTCAACGACCAAAGCCAACAACACATTAAAAATTAGTTCAAGGGAGAACCCATTGATTGTTCCACAACATTGGAAGGGATACTACAAAGGATCAACATAGAGGAGGAATGTTTCTCTCATGAATGACACAAGTTCCCAAGGAATGTGATTGCATTTCAAGTCATTTTAAGAGGGGTGGAGGTACAATTCCCAACTATAACCCATCATGGTATGTAATTTCCCACTAAGACATCATGGGTGTGAATTAACTTGGCATGTAGTTGGGTTTCAAGAGTGTAAATTAACTTTGAGTGTAGTTTCACTTTCTCCCTAATTGCAAGGATTTGCAACAACGAGGACGTGTTATTGTCACACTATCCATTAAGGAATTCTAAACAATGCAACATCGCCCCAACACCATCAATAATTGTCCAACAATTGGCTTTGTCCCTAGTACCACAAGCATTAGACCTTACACCAAAATCATTGTTATTTGTTTGATGGGATATTTGTCTATGGTTATGAGTGTATCGACCTTGCCACTACTCTCGATGTTCCTAATGTGGAATCTACTCCAGTGTCACGATATAAATCTTGTGATTGTGGGGTATTAACACTTGTCCTAGATTATTATTATTATTATAATATATATCAATTATATATATTATATTAAATAATATATAATATATATATATATATTAATTATATTAAAAACAATAATAAAAAAACAAAACATAAAAAAAAAACAAAAAAACAAATTTCAAACAAAATAACAAAAAAAACAAATTTCAAATTGCATAATGAGCTCACACCCATTCATACACAGAAACACTAGAGTGAAACCCTACAAAACCTTGCCATTCTAGGCCAGTGAGAGGGAGGAGATCAATGAGAGGGAGGAGAGAAACCCATGCAGTGGTGAAAAACCCCAAAAACTGACTGCCAGTCGATCGAGCCCAGCGAGAGGGAGGAGGGGACCCCCGCGCAGTGGAGATAAGGAGGCTATACACCACAATGAATTGTGACAGTCCAGTCCAACACACTTGATCAAGTGATGCCGAGACTAAGGGCGAGGGCAAGGATGGTGAGTACCTCTGCACACTTGAATTTACATTTCTAATTCAAAAACTAGTATTTTTGTTTTTACAAGTTTGGTTAGTTCTATTTTTGTGTTGGAAGGAGATGGAAATCTTGCCTTCTTCTCCCCTTCCCATACTTTCCTGAAACCCTAGTAGTCTCCCTCACTAAGACACCAAAGGAAGGATGCAAATTTGATGTTTTGGAAACGAGAGCTATCACTAGTCTAGCACATATATATAAATAACATATTTTCCCCCTCTCACAAGGTAAGCCTATATCGTTACTTGGTTCTCCAACTAATTCCATGCCTCCACTTGGAAATTCTAGGCATTGGCATACCAAAAGAGGAGAACCAAGTAGCAACAAAAACCACCTGTTCAATAAGATTTCAGTGGTGAGGGTTTTCAATCAAGTTCGGAAAACCCACAGTTTCATTGATGGATTGTCAACGTTTTGGATCCATATCGGGATCCATCTTCAGGATCCTGATATGGATCCACGTTCTTATTTGAAATCCATGATTTTATACTCTCTCATGCCATTGGAAAGGTTCTTAAAACCTAACTATCTTATTAACTAAATATTACAAGGCCTTAGATATATTTTCCAATGCTTTATCAACCCGAGTCTTGATGTAACCCATCATGGGTCCCATTGGGACCTCCTATTTCACGCTCAAGGAAAATATTTTGTTATGGACTTTGATTAATTCTATGCATTTCTCTTGAATCAATCAATCAATATGATAATTCTCAATAACTAAATCACTAAGCCATAATTTTATCTCCTTTTTAGAGAAGTTGGTAAATCATTGATTCAAAGAGTTGGTAAACTAAATAATTTTGGTGTCAAGGAAAAATACTTTGATCATCAATTCCCATAGATCCATCAACAACTTCAATATTTTTTCAATTTTGGTTGCAATTGTCTCCCTATTACACTAAAATAACCCTTGGGATCATTTTGTTGTGTAAATTATCTTTGGATTGTCTTCAAGTTGTTCATATGGTGTCCTAATGGACAATGGTTACATAAACAATGGTTTAGGAATCAATGTAGATTCCAAATCTGTTATCCTCCTTTTCAACTTGGTGTTTTTGTCTACTTGCTCCAAATTGGATTGCCTAAGAATACACCCTATGACATCATGTAACTTAAGGGATCGATTTGACCCTAATTCTTTAACATCTAACAAGGTATTGATATTTTCCAAAATCTTCTTATCCATTTGGACTCTCATTTCCATCTAGGTTCTAGTCTTCTTAATGACATCCCAATTCCTCATATGCATTTTTTCTTTCAATGTTAGATATTTTATGGATTTCTCAAGGTATTTCAATGATGAGCTGATGACATCATTCTCTCTATATATATCTTAATATATATTTTTTGGCACAAGGGAAGACTCAGGGTTTGGCTCTAATGGTGCACCAACAAGCCCTAACTACTAGCCCTTTCAACAACACTTGCGAAGCAGATGCAGTCTCACCCGAAGTAGCTATAGGGGGTTGCAGGATACATATGTCTACAACCATAGGAAATGTAAAGTGGATCCAATACAACAACAACACAACATATAGATATCAGTTACCAGCTTATACCTACTTCACACATTTATCTGTTAGATCTAACACAATAATGTAACAACCATATATCAAAGGGCTAAAGCACACAACATCAATCACACACAACAACAATATGTAAGTGGTACACCCTCTCCCTAAGGCTACATCCACAGAACTGTGATTTATAATACATTAAGTGAAAGCATATAGTCCTATCTGTGCTCTTAGCTAGCAGATATTCTCTCTTTCTCTCTTTCTCTCTTCTCTCTTTCTCCCTTCCCTGCGCACCTAACTGCAGGGTTGATCTTCGCACCCAGTTGAAGATATTACAATACATAATTCTCTCTTAGCACAATACTTCCCTCTCAGCAATAAAAAAAATCACTAATCATCACATCATTTAACCCATATCAGGTCCTCTTGACCTTTATTTATACATTACGATAGCTCATCGACCGCCTTAGGCCGAAACCTAAGTGCCAAAACCCTAGATACAAAAACCCTAGGTGTATAAAACCCTAGGTCAACTTGACCCACATTTTTAGGGCTTCACCAGCCTATCTCTCCTTCTTTCTCTCGCGGTGCTCTCGAAGCATCTAATAGTGTATTTTTCCACTTGCTGAGTCATCCACGATCCGTCTTCCTTGCTGATATGTCATCCTCGATCTCCTTTTCCAACGACTTGCTTTCTTTTACTTCACTCCCTATTTTATGATATTTTTCTCACTTCGACCTAATATCAGTCACTGGTCTTCCACGCAGTTCACATTTCATATTTTCTGACTTAATATTCTCTTTCTTCTAGGACCAAGGGCCAACAAGACCCCAACACTCACATGTGACTCATCCCGAGGCACTTCAGATCTGATCCTTCTATTTTGTTTCGACTTCAGCCTCACAGAGAAGCTTGTGCTTTCTGCTCTCTCCTCCCCCACTGTGTGCATACTATCTTTTTTGTTTCTGGTACCCAGTTTCAGCTCCACTGGGCACCTAGACCCTTTCTCCTTCTATTTTTACTAAGAGTTGCAAGGAAGCTGGTTGTCATAGTACAATTTCAACCATCTACCATTCACCAATCCTTCATTCCATTCTCCATTCAAAGTATTCAACTGTGTGTCTCCTCCTTCTATAACATAGACAACCTCACATGGTCCTAGCCAATGGGTTCTGAACTTCCCTAGATGCTTCATGAATTTGTTGTCGTATACTAGTACCATATTTCCTTGCTTACATTCTTTCTTCTTGATATGCCTGTCATGTTAGGCCTTTTCTCTTTCCTTCTGCACCTGCTGATGGAATCCTACAATGAATCGATCTTCCTCTAGTTCTACCAACTGTGCAAGCCTCTCTTGAACAGTGCCAGTGTCATCCACATCTGTAAAGGCTGTGATTCTTAAGCTAGGGACCAAATATTCCATCAAGACAACTACTTCTAGACCATAAACCAACTTAAAGGGGGTCTGCATTGTTAGCTTCTTACAGGTGGTTCTATAGGCCCATAGTACCACTGGTACTCTTAAATCCCAATCATCTCTGTTCACACTGCAAATCTTCATCAGTGTTGTTTCCAAGATCTTATTGAATGCTTCAAATGTCCCATTCCCTTGTGTATGGTAGGGTGTGCTCTTATGATGATGAATTGCAAATTCCTCAGTCAAGGCTTCAATGGTTTTATTAATAAAATGTGTTCCTCAATCGCTCATAAGGATCTTCAGGCATCCAAAACTGGTTATGATGTCATCAAATATGAAGCGCACAACTGTAGTTGCACTACAATATTTAACTATTCTTGCTTCGACCCATCTAGTCATGTACTCTGTCGCAATGATTATGTACCTTGCTCTTGTGCACTTTCCTGCTGGGTTTATAGGTCCCACGAAATCAATGACCCATTTCTGGAATGCTTGTAAGTTTATTTGGGGTGATAATGTCATGTCATCTCTTCTGGACGGTTTCCCAACTCTGTGGCACACATCACAAGATCTATAGTAGTCTTTAGCATCTCTATGTAAAGTAGGCCACCAGAGGCTAGCTCTAAGAACCTTCTATGCTATTGCTTTTCCTGTGCAGTGTCCACCTGTGATTCCTTCATGAGATTATGCTAAAATCAGTGGTATTTCTGCTTCCATAACACATCTCCTCAAAATCACATCAGGTCCCATCTTATATAGTTGTCCAGCTATAGGTGAAAATTTTGCAGTGCACACTACCACTTGTTTCTTCTGGGTGATTGTTAATTCACTAGGTGCCATTCCTATTGACAAGAACTGGACTATCTTGATGAAGTGATCATCAATCTTTCTGATGGATAGAAACTATGCATCCGACAGTGTATCCTCCAAACTAGTAGGTTCCTCACCATGTTCCAACCTCAACAAGTGGTCAGGGCCTTTGTTCATTCTCCCTGGCTTAACCATGATCTCGAAATAATATTCCTGAAATAGCAGAAGCCATATGCATATTCTTCCCCCCAACACTAGCTTGTTGACTATGTATTTCAGCGCGGAGTGATCAATAAACATTTTAAAGTGTCCTCCCACCAAGTAGTGGTGAAACGTTTGTAGCGCATACACCATGGCTAACCCTTCTCTCTCAGTGGTGGTGTAATTAATCTCAGTTGTTGATAGCTTATTGCTAGCAAAGGCTAATGGGTGGTCAATGTCTCTTGTTCCCGGTTGTGCTAGAATTTCTCCTAATGCGATAGAAGATGCATCAAAATGCACATGAAATTCCTTGCTCCAATCTGGGAAAACCATAATAGGTGCAATAACCATTTTATGTTTTAGTGTGTCGAAGCTCTGCTGGTAGTCTTCTGTCTAATGAAATTGACAGTCTTTCTTGAAATGCTTCTCCATGGGTGTTGTGATCTTTGCATATCCTTTAATGAACTTCATGTAGTATCTAGTATGTCCCAGCGCAGTGTGCAACTGTTTGACTGAAGTAGGAGGGGGGAAATCAACTATAATGGCAATCTTAGATGGATCTACCAGAAATCCCTGCTTACACACAATATGGCCTAGCAACACTCCAAAGTGTGAAAATAAGATGCACTTCTTCAGGTTTAGGGAAATATAACATTGCCTGCACTTATCCAACATTAGTCTTAAGCATTCAATATGATTTTGCAACAAACTAAAAATAGTCCAGTCATCAAAATATGCTTCCAAAAATTTATGTAAAAACTCTTTGAATGATTCGACCACCACCCTAGAAAATATGGTTGGCACATTCTGCAATCCAAACAACATCACTGTGTATTGGTAGGATCCCCATTCTGTGGAAACTGTGGTCTTGTGACGATTTTCCTTGGCAATCCTAATCTAATGGTATCCTGAAAATCCATCGGTGAAGGAGTAGACCTCTTTTCCTCCCACGCTATCTACCACTTCATCAGTAAATGGTGTAGGGAATGGGTCATGCAAATAGGCACCATTCAGTTTCCTGAGATATACAAATATCTTGATTTCTCCGGTCTTCTTATCCTGCACCACCATAGGGATAATCCAATCTGACTCTTCAACATGTTCTATGATTCCTTCTTCCAACATTCTATCTAATTCAATCTTCACTTTATCCTTATATTTAGGATTCAATCTGTAGGGTCTCTGTTTAACTTGCCTTGCATTTGTCTTCAAGGGGATATTCATATCTCCCATGGTCCCTTTAATTCCCTTCATATCAGTGAACTTGGTTGGAAACAAGTCCTAATATTCATGCAGTAACTCTGTGATCTTGTCAATAGTGGAAACACCCTAATAATCTCCAACATTTGCAAGCTTCAGTGTTTTCTTTGTTCCAATATTGAGTTTCTTGATTTTAATTGGCTATCCATTGAAAGGTATCTCAACTCCTGGTCCTTCTATGTCTCTCTGTCCTTTTGTTTTGATGATGTTCACCTTCCTAGAATCATCATCTTCATCGACATTGATATTTTAACATCCCTACAATATTTGAAGAGGCACAGTCAATTCTTCCTCTTGTTGCTCCAAAGGGAGGCTAGGTGCCTCCTCATATACTTTCTATCTTACAATATGTAACACTTGATCCATTGTAGGATATTGGATTTCAAATAAAAAGGTAATTACAAAGTTCCGAGTCATACCTTCCCAATCTGCAGTGATGAGGCACAATTCTGCTTGAAGATACCAATTGATAGGGGTTGTGTCTAGTATGTTAATGAATTTGTGCACCCACTGCTCTTGAGGAATGCTTCTCCAAGCTTCCTCGCAACTTCGCACATGATCCTTCAGAAAACTTTGACCTATGTACCTAACTTTGCATCCTTCTACTTGTTCTAAAAACCACGATGTGATCAAAGTGCGACATTGTATCCAGTCTGTAATGTTGTTTTTGTGTGTCCCCCACCATCTTGCTGGAGTTTCTTTCAAGGCCTCATCCCGTGCCAACAATATTTGTTGTATTGGTACAATTTCTTCAAATTCCAACAAGAAAGCTTCTAAATGATTTAGACCATCAAAGGTGGGCAAGTTACTTACTGTTGTGTCGATCCAACAAAATTCTCTGGTTAATATAGCACATCTCCTTGTAGATACTTCATACATTTGGTTCTGCCAGTTCTCCAGTGCTTCTTCTGAATCTGATGAACATGTGTTGTCACTTCACCAACTTAGGTTTCCATCTACTGTAGGATTAATGTAATCCTATTGTCTGGTTGTCAATTTGTATATGTTTTCTAGATCATATGCTTGGTATTCCTCTCTAATGGGCTCTGTGTATCTGGGACCTTCATCAGAATCCAGAGGTGCGATGACCCTAAGGCCATCTCCTTCAAACGTCATTCTTCTTTTCTTCAAGTCAACAACAATAGAATTATTGAAATCCCAATCAATTCCTAACATCGCGGGGTAAGGACAACTCTCATCGACTATCTCAATCTCATCAAAGTCAAAAAATGTTCAGACCCCATCGATGTCCACAGGGACATGTTCCAGTCTTCCGAATGGGCTCACAACCTATTGATTGGCCATCCTAAGACTGATGGGGGAATATATCAACTTGGGTTTTCCCATTAGCACCCATGTCTTCTTTTTCATGATATTGACCTCTGACCCTAAGTCGAGGACCACATAGTCTATATCATACTCTCCAATTTTAGCATTCAATTGTAGTTACTTATTTTTCCTTCTCTTTTTGAATAGTTGATGTAATGATTTATTCAATAGAGGATCTATCTTTCCTAGCTCATACTATTTGATCAAGTTTTGTAGCTCTTGTACAACGCTCTCATCCTTTATCAAATTAAGGCAATTGCATAAAAATTCTATGAGCTTACTTACCTCTTTTCCTTCTCTGGGTGAAGCAGACTGATCAAATGCTAGAGGAATTCCATATTCTCTTACTTTTGGTCAAGCCTTTGATGAAGAAACCTGATCTCTCCCGAATTATTTTCTTGCTTTCTCAAATGTTTGTTTCTCTTTCTTTGGATCAAACTCTTGTGTCTTCTCTGCATGTTTTCTAACTCCTGATTGTTCTGTAGTCTTCCCTGGAGTCATTCTGTCTTCTCCTGTAGAAACACCTCCTCTAGTGATAAAAATGACTTTGGGATCCACTCTGTGAGGTTCTTCTATGATTAGCTTTACTTGTTGGTTTCCTCCTCATATTTTCTAAGTTTGGATAACAACGCAGGACAATATTCTATGACATGTTCAAAGGAGTTGCAGTAGCTGCAAGTGGTACAAGGGTTATGATAGTTCCTTTCCAAATGTGCACAGTTATAACAAATGATGTGGCCTCAACCTTAACCCATACCTCATGCCCGTCCTCTTTCTCTAAATCCACCACGAGGGTTGAAGTTTCCTCTTCCCATGGAATTATACTGCGTAGTGTTCCCTTCTTGCTATACTTCTTGAATTTTGTATATGTCCCTTGACCTTTCATGCATGAGGTCATAGGCCCTACAATCCCTATCATCATTCCCTACCGACTTACAAAATGTGCAATACAGATTTGTGGGTGTATGAACATATTTTTGCATGTAATAGCATTCACCAAGGTGATGCCTATTTCTACATACCTCGCACCAAGGTAGGGTAGCTTTCTTTAAAGGGATCAGAGCTCCCGATGCCCAATACTCGTGGAATAGGGGACAGTTCTCTTTATCATGGCATTTCGTTTTGCATCTAATGCACCAGATATATTCTCTCTTATATTTTCCCTTGTATTTTTTCATATCTTCGACCTACAGTGATAATCTAGTTAACCGACTTAAAATTTGACTCATACCTGAGTTGGATTCTCCCATAGGGGATGATTCTAGCTTCATGAAAATCTCTAGTTTCTCATCCTGCGAAGCGATCTTCTGTTGCATCAGAGAGACTCTGATGTGTGGTAAGAGGGCAGAAATGAACCATTCCTTGTTCTACTCATCTGGGATATAAAAATTCAGTCGGCCCGTTAAGGTTTTAAACCTATCATCAAACTGCCAAATAGGTTCAAATACTCTTTGTTTGATTTCTTTCAACTCTGTAATGCATTGTGACTCTGAATTGGGTTTCTTGAATTCTTCAACCAATGCATTCTTGATCTCATTCAATGGTTTAGGATGTGTAGTTCCTTAGACAAGCTTCATGTACCATCTCAATGCACGGTCTCTCAGGGTAGTACTAAACTGAGCTTGTTTAACAACTTTGTCGGTGACATTCTTAATACTCCATACAACTTCACATAGAAACTAGTGTTGATCATGATCTTCATATCCATCTCCCCTAAAGGTGGGTAGCCTCATCTCATCTTCCATAGATATTCTTGGGTTTCTTGACTGAGTGTGCACTGAACCACTTGTACCAGTGCTCTGAGTGCTCTAATAACTTAGGTTACTTTGGTTTCTTAGTGTTGCTAAAACAATAGGAGGAGTAATATTACTTATTTCAACAGTTGGTGCAGTTCTTGAAGTTTCTAGATCTTCTCGGTGAGGTTCTTCAATATTTTCTTCTCTTGGCCCAACAGACCCTGAATGTTCCTCGTTCAGTAGCTCTTCCTCTTCTCCACTATAAAACCCTTCTTCCTATAGAAGAGGTTCGTGATCTTGCTCAAACAATTTCGCCAAAGGAACTTCCATGAAGGTCCTTCCATTGCGTGTATGTCCAACCTATGTGTCACTGGTGCTATCTGAATTCTTGAACATTAGCTTTTCAATATGACCCACTATTATATATTCAATATGTTCTTCTCATGCAATAGCATCTTGATCTTCAACTTCAGAAATTGTAAAAATTTTCCTCTAGGTCCCTTAAAGAAATATATTTCTTCTTGGCTATACGACTCTACTCTGTCAATAGAAAACTTGGTGATATACCCTCTGATGGTGCTATCAAACTAGTGATCTACTTCTCTTGACATGGAGTTATCAACTCTCTTGACATTATTTATCAAGACCGATGTCCAAACCACAGGTGGCCTAGATCTGATCTCAAAATGGGTATATGTTAACCTGGCTAACCACTCGTATATATCCTTATGAATCCCTCCAAAGAAAATCTCGTGTATATCAGTAAAGATATACCTTCCCAACCAGTCCTTACTGCTAAGCTTAGGGTTCTAGCTATGGGCTTCTGTGAAGTCCTTTTCTTGTTCTTCTATCCACTTCTAAATATATGTCTTTGATGGCCACCTTAACATTCCCTCAAGAAGATCCCAGTCCCAGAAAAAGAACCATTTGTTAGCACAAGGACAAACCCAGGGTTCAACTCTAATGGCACACCAACAATCCCTAACTACTGGCCCTTTTGGAAACACCTGTGAAGCAGATGTAGTCTCACCCAAAGTAGCTATAGGGGGTTGCAGGAAACAGATGTATACAACCAAGGAAATGTAAAGTGGATCCAATACAACAACAAAACAACATCTAGATATCAGATACTAGCTTATACCTACTTTGAACATTTATCTGTCAGATCTAACACAATAATGACAACCATATATCAAAGGGATAAAGAACACAACATTAATCACACACAACAACAAGATGTATGTGGTTCACCCTCTCCCTAGGGCTACGTCCAAAAAACTGTGCTTTATAATATATTAAGTGAAATCATGCAGTTCTATCTACACTCTTATATAGCATATCTTCTCTCTTTCTCTCTTCTTTCTTTCTCCCTTCCCTGTGCACCCAGCTGCAGGCTTGATCTTCACACCCAACTGAAGATCTTACAATATAGAATGATCTCTCAGCACAATACTTCCCTCTCAGTAATTAAAAAAATCACTCATCATCACATCATCAAACACATATCAGGTCCTCTTGACCTTTATTTATACATTACAATAGATCACTGAATGCCTTAGGCTGAAACCTAAGTGAAAAAACCCTAGATACAAAAACCCTAGGTCAACCTGACCTACGTTTTCAGGGCTTCGCCAACCTATCTTTCCTTCTTTCTCTCGTGGTGCTCTTAAAGAATCTACCAATGTATTTTTCCACTTGCTGAGTTGTCCATGATCCATCTTCCTTGCTGATATGTCATCCTTGATATCCTCATCCAATGACTTGATTTCTCTTACTTCATTCTATCTTTTCTACTCTTTTTCTCACTTCGACCCAGTATCAGTCACTGGTCTTCCACGCAATTCACATTTCATCTTTTCTGCCTTAATATTCCCTTTCTTCCATAACCAAGGGCCAACAATATTCAATAATAACAAAAGAAGGATCCACAGATATAGAATTACCTTTTGATGAAGAGGGATTATGGCTCTTCCCTCTATCATTTTGAGATCAATTGTGACCTTGGAAATGTCCTCTATTCACTCTTCAACTTCTTAGTCATCGCTGGGTGTATATTTATTAGGGAAAGTTTACCTAAGGTGACCATACATATGAAGGATGGAGCACCAAAAAGGAATATTAACATTGTCTATCTCCTGAAAAAAAAGAACATTTCCCCACCTAGATATCAATTCCTTTAAGCAATCCATCTCCCAAGTTCATTTCCACAAAAATATTAGCCATCAAATTCTTGTCTAGGAAGCATGTTTTCTCATCAATATCCAATATTGATCAAACTAGGAGGTCATCCATCAAAGTATGTGACACATGCCTCCAAATGCGCAAACAAGTTGACCACTCCAATATTTGTGACGTGGCATGGCATGAAGAATATCCCCAAACTTCCTATGCCATTCTAACCAATGCCTTGAGAGTTGTAAGATTGCATCAAGAGTTGTGAACGAACTAAGGAGTTGTAAAGATACCTTGGGAGTTGTGAAAATTACAATTTTCATAATGAAGCCTATGCATGTCCACTTAAATGCAATGTCCATTCACCATTAATCCGACCAATATGTAATCGTGGCCTTTGAATAATGGCTTGTCCCATTTGTCCTTTTTAGATGGAGTGAGTCAAGGTAATGGACAACAAAAATAATGGACAACAACAACATCATCACTTATCCCATTGTCAATAACTCACACCCATCCCTTAGCCTTTACAATTTTGTATCCATCGATGGGTTACAAATCAATAAAAAATCTCGTATTTGTTACTTAACAATGTACTTTATTCTCAATTGCTCGCTTCATTTTGACATGTATAGGCCACCTTTACCTTTCTACCATTTCTTCTCCTTGAGTTGAGGAATCACATCCTCCACCTTAGCCACCTCGGTTCCCTCTTCCCTAGTCATGACCTCCATTTGTATTATCAGTGTTATTAGGGTCCACTTAAGTGTTCATCATAGGCATTGTAGTCTAGTATCGGCATATTCATGTATTTGAAATAATATTCATATTTTTGATGAGGGTAGTCTTTTCAGTGAGTTAAAGTTCCACCTTTCTTGTTCATTTTTTTCAGAAATACCATGGTTTGAGTTGTCTTTAAATTTTCCAAAAACTCTTAGGGTAAAGTTACATGAGAAAAATTCCCAACATAGAAGTGGAATCCTAATTTTGTGCATAGTTCCTATCAAGTTTGGGTCATTTTTTCACTGAAAAAAATAGATGATATGAGTGCCCCTTATCCCACTCTAACCATTTCAAGTCCAAAGCTCAAAAATATGGAAAACAATAGACAGGGAGAGTCATAGAACATGAATTTGTAAGAAACTAAAAATATCTCAAAATGCTTTGTATTTCTTGGTGTTGATGTCATTTGACTCCAAACATGCCCCTATAATTCCCAGATAGTATACCAATAGTAATAGATCATACTACAATTGTGAAAGAGTAACACTATGGTAATCATTATGAGCTTACTATGATACTAATAGGATACTAGTAATGAACTAGTGTTACATCTTGATTGACGGTCAGTTTCTGTCATTAGTGGTGTTATAGGACGTACAAGAAAATAGGTATTTGTTAGATCTATATTCTTTGAGTGAGGGAATTTCAGGTAGCATAGAGGAAAGTGAGACATCTAGTAGGTTTAATAGGCAGATATCAACTAGAGGTGAGAAGATTAGAAGAAAATTCCATAGACGCATGGAAATTTTTCTTGCAAAAAGGGGATCATGTTCTTATGATCATGAGAGAATAGAAGACATTGAGGTTCCCTTGAGGTACAAACATATAGTGAAACAATGGGTACCCAAGGATATTCCTGAAATAAACAATGATTTTTGTGTAAAAGAAAGGATATATCGGATTGCTCCATCGTCATTACATGGTTTGGGGATATTTTCCATGGATGACATAAAGGTATGTTACGACAGATTAATTAAATTTATGGAGTATATCGGACCTTGTTATATCTACAAATATTGGATACAAATAGTCCAATATACAAAAAACATGCGAAGATATGACTTGGCTGGAAATTATATATAGCTAAAAGACAATGATCAAAATAAAGGAGAAACTATCTATATTTACGGAAGGCCAAAATAAACGAGGAATATTGCAGGGCTTATAAACAGTACATGACCCATGACCACAAATAAGCCACCCAATTGCATATTTGAGGGGTGTGAAGGAAACCGTGTATCTGTATGTTCAATAAAATCAATAGTTGCAGGGGAATAGTCATTGATTGATTAAAATTTGAATCTAATAGATACATATGTTTCTATTATGAGGGCGGTACGTATACTAATTTACCCAACCTATAAGCAATGACTCTCTATTTTCACACAGGGGTAGAACCAGGGTTCAATGCTTCAACAATGCACCAAAAAAACTCTAACTACTGACCCTTTCGGCAACACCTACAAAACAGATGAAGTCTCACCCGAGGTAGAGGCATGGGGGGTTGTAGGACTCAGGTGTCTACAACAAAGATGGGAAATAGATCTATGATTACCACACTTAATAGGTCACTTATCCAATAATATGAATTAGATTATGATCCTCATTTACATCGCAGTTTAACCCTTATTACAGATCAACGTAGTAATGATCAAGATATAGCACTTCCAACCATTTAGCACATAGCACTAACCCTTATATAGCATTCATTTACACCCTTAAGAACTAAGCTACAACATTAGATGTATTCATTATTCATAACAACAACAAAACTAAGAAAATAAACAACGTTGCACAAAGCACATCAAGACACAGGATATACGTGGTTCACCCCAATGTGGGGATACATCCACCAAATTTTTATTATTCTTTATTAGTCTTCAAGATCCTTACACTCATCTTCTCCTATGCACAAAGCCACAGAGCCAACTCCCCAGTGGATAGGTGATCTATGCACAATGCACTAGATCCACCTTCCTCGAAATCAAGTTAGGGCACATAGCCAACTCCTTAATAGCACAAAGAACTTACAACTTCTTGCACTAAGCCAAAATCAACCTATCATGCACATAGATCTAGTAGTCATGCACTAATCCAATGAAAATGTACATTGCTTAGTTACTACTTATTTATACAATTGAGTATACATTGTTTCTTTCACTTTGTTGGTTTGTGTCTTTTTATAGGTTCAACATGCCATAAGCCTTGGAATGGAGCGAGGATGACACTAGAGAGGACAAACAAAGTTTAAAAGGTATGCCATTTTTTGGTAGTAGGCCGAAGTGGAAAGAAGTATGATTGTGGGGAAAGAAAGCGTGCAGAGAGTGAAGCAACAACTGGAAGGAAACAAAGAATGCACACATGTAAGAAAGTGTGCATAAGGAAAGCAATAGCTGGAAGGAAGAACAACACACACACATGAGAGGAAGACCTAACATCAGTAGGGTTAGGGTTTTGGTAATTTATTGTAATGGTTGAAGAGACAAAGATGTATAAATACTGATACTGAGGTATTATAGAGTGTGCATGGATTTTGTAGTTGTTCTGATTTAGATAGTATTTAGATTTTTGTAGTGTTTGGCATATAGTAGCTACGCATGAGCGGATGCAATATGTAATATTTTTCTATATGAGCTATTTGGTAAGTCATTGAACTAGATGAGATGAGAGGAGGTATATCTTGAGGATTGGATGGCAAGCTGAGGAGCCTGGTGCGATCTAGTTCGATTCATATAGATCTTATTGTTGGCTCTTGACCAAGTTTTGAAGAATACTTGGTCATATTTGACTGTTTTTGGGACTATGACAGCTTTCCAAAGATGGATCACAACACGAAGCAAGCGAGACCTATTTTTCGTACCTTTTAGGGTTTTGGGTTGATGTAAAGGGAAAGGGATGTCGACTTGTGGGTTTACCTATGTTTAGGCCCACTTTGTAATGTATAAATAGAGGTCTTAAGGGCCTAGGTTTCATCGGTACTTTTGGGGGTATGATATTGTTATTGATTTATCTCTATTGTTGTGGTGAGAGGTCATTGTATTATGAGGGAGAAGTGTTGAAGCCTTCTAGTATTGTAAGATCTTCAACTGGGTGCGAAGATCAGGTCCTGCAGTTCGGTGCATAGGAGGGAGGAGAGAAAGACAGAAGGAGAGAGAGGATCTGCTGGCCAAGAGTGCAGATTAGAACTATAAGCTGTATCTTAATATATTATAAGCACAGTTCTGTGGATGTATCCCTAGAGAGAGGGTGAACCATGTACATCTTGTGTTGTGTGAGTGATTAATTCTTTGATATATGTCATTATTATATTGTTATTTGCATTACTGTGTTAGATCAAGATCTATAGCCGCGTAGAGTAGATCTCGTTGGTAAATGATATATGAATACCATGATCATTGTTATACAATATCCCCTTGATATTCCCCTGGTTGTGGACATCTATGTCCTACAACCCCCTCATCCCTGCATCGGGTGAGACTCCATCTGTTTCGTAGGTGTTTCTGAAAGGGCCAATAGCTAGGGCTTGTTGGTGCACTCTTGGAGTGAGCCCTGGGTATACCCTTGTGCCAACAAATGGTTCCGTTGTTGGGACCGGAACTATGATTGCTAGGAACTAAAGAAGAAAAATATTTGTGAGAAATAAGCTCTATGCGTAGATTTGTTGCCCTAGTGCGCAGTATTCTACTTGACCTACAAAGCTTTGTGCCCAGAAAGAAAGGTTAGATCTGAAGGAAAGAGATCAAATCTGCAAGAAAAGAGGTGGATACTGAAGAAAAGAAGTCATATCTGAATGCTTTGTGCTCTAAGAAAGGTTAAAGTGGAAGTTTCTAAGTTAGATATACAGAAAGAGGTAAGATCTGTAAAGTTCTGTGCTCTAGTAAAGGTAAGAATAGTTCAAGTGCTCTATATAGGTAATGTAAGTGGATTTTTTTTGTTTCTGAAGCATGAATATAGGTATGCTTGATATATTTTGTCCTAGCTTGAAAACTAGGGCATCGTTAGATGGAAGAACATTTGATAGATTTGATAAGAATAATGATAGATATGTTATAGCTATGCATAGAAAGAATTGTTGGACTAACAGATGGATGCAGGATCCTAGAATTTTTTTTTTGTAGCCTAGCTACCATGACCCTAGTGAATAGTACAAAAGAGGTTGGGGGTCATTTAAAATAAAGAGAGGATTGACCCTATGTTACAGTTGTAGAAGACCAGGACATATTGCAAAGGAATTTTCTGGGAGAAGCCCTAGCTGCCTCTGTTGTAAATCTATGGACCATGAAGTATTGGATTTCCCTAGAATGATTGCTAGACTTGAAAAAATGAATATGGAACAAGCAATTAAGAGACTAAAATTATTGAAGAACCCAAGAAAGAATCAGAGATCATGTTACTGAAACTAAAAGAAACCCTGGATGATCATAAGGATATCAGTTTGTCAGAGATCTTCAAAGAAAAGGAGAAAAATGAAGTAAGAATAGGAGACTTCGACATTGACTATGCTCTAGATGAGGGAATACCGATGAACATTATGACATAAAGAAATTGGCAAACCCTAGGAAGGATTTCTCTGGTCCCTTCACTAACAACCATCAGATTATTCAAAGGAAAAATGGTAACCCTATGTGGTAGAATTACCCAGATAGTTATGAGTACCCATGGAACTTCGAAAGAGGAAGAGTTCGAAGTCATTATATTTATTGAGGACCGCACCCCATTTCCAACTTTATTAGGAAATATCTGGATTGAAAAAGACTAGATCCGAAGGAAAGAAGAACAGGAAGCCTTAGAACAGAAGAAGCAGGAACTCATGGAATTTATGACTAGAAGGATCGCCTACTTGATGGAGGAACAAGAGAATAGATCTCAACTTTTAAACACCAGGGACTTGGATGTTGAATCTATAAGAGAATTAGAGGAACCAAAGAAGAATGAAATACCTAATCTATATGATGAAGGAGCATTACCCTTGGATCTGAAGAATGACCCTAAGCAGGGTGAAGTGACTATGTCAAGAGAAGATAAGATTCAGAATGGAAAAAGGATGACTGAGATGAAATACCTACAACATGTTATCTCTGCATAAATACTTAACCAAGACCAAAGGCATAAATCCTAAAATTGTCCCACAGTATTGGACACAAAACCTCACGTAGTCCACACTGCTCAACGTAATGAAGATCCCTCACTTCGAAGGACACTAGGAAGTCAATGCATGCGTCAAGTTGTTGCTGTCTTGCTACCATGATAGATACTTATGGTTGGACCACCGCATCACTGTGGATCCGAATCTGATCAAATAGATCATAGGACTTAGCATGCAAGGCCCTGACCCACATGACTTTTACCCAAGCAAGAACTCATACCAAGCACTAGCATAGAGGATAAAGGAAACTTATGGTGATGTAGAGAAGGGTACGTGAGGCTACAAGGTAGCCTCTATCCAGAGTGGTGCAGTGCGCCTTACATGTCATTTAATCACAAGAAAGTTAGTTCATAAGAATAGACCAAGATAGGTGACTGGCTTCGTAGTTGACCTCGCAGGGAAGTGCGCCGAGGGACTACAGATGAATTGGGCATAGTATCTTGTAAACCAGTTAGAAATGGATTGTAGAGGAGCGCAAGACCAAGGGTATGAGTTCCACTTTAGTTGGCTACTCATACTCAATGCCTTCATCGCTTGGGAGCTACCAGAGGAAGCGAATTTTTCTGGACATCGAACCTTTCAAACCTCTAGCCATGAAGTTTTGTACACTATGGTACTCTAATGACATGAACAAGCAGTGGCAGTCCAATGTTGTCTTCCACACCTAATTCAACCAATTAAATAATGCAATTTAGTCTACACCACGAATCACCCCAAACGTACTTCATAGGTTTAGACCTTAGATCAAATTTAGCACAGATCACCACTTCACCTATATTACAGTGTGTGGTGATGATCATAAACAACAACTCCAATCCTACTACAAACTGACAGAGGATGACTTGGAGGAGATTACCAAGGAATGGTCGATAGACCTCCTTGTTGCAGTGGACCCTGCAAACATGTCCAACGAGGAAAGCCCTGAAGCTATGTTGGATACACCTGGGCCAAGCAGGACTAAGAAGGATGACGAAGTTGAATATGTCCCTAGCACATCTACGAAGACTACTTCGATCTCACCTGTGCAGGGAGGTGATGGTGATGCGCTAGGTGGTACAAAAGTTGAGCAGAACAGAGGTGAAGTTACTCCACCTAGAGAGGAGGAGGATCCCTCCATGAAAAGAAATATGACACCACCAAAACCCTCCTCCCAAAAGAAAGCTAAGGCCACCCTGACCACACTTAAAACTACCCTTACCCCAGATGACTTCGACTCCCTAATTGTTGTGCTGAACAATGTTTCACTTGATCTCGCAAAAACTCAAGAAGCAAAGCAAGAGGATCTATTCAACCGAATCAAAGGCGAACTCAAAGAAGTGCAGCAGGCACTCCAGTCCATCCAAGCAGTGTCTACAATTCCCTTAACAAGAGGAAAATCAGGAATAGGTGATGAGCCCACTCAATTGCACCAGATCGATGATCAAGTCAAATCTCGCCTTTGACAAGCTCAAGAAGACACAGCACAAGCCACCTAGGCTTTGATGCAAGAACATAAATCACTTCTAGAACAACATAAGGAGGTCAAATGGGAAAATATTTCTCTGAAAGAGAAGTGGGACGAGGAAAATTCATAGTTGCTAGCAAAGAAACTTGAAGTTCAGGAAAGAATTCACAAAGCACTGCACTCTGTGATAGTCATAGAGGTGAAGATGGAAGACTGTCTCCCATAGTAGGTGACCCAACTGGAAGAATTAATCCAACAAATCCAACAGTGCATCATGGATCTGGAGCTCCACATCATGCCCAAGACCCCTCAGGAAATAAGAGATCTAAGAGAGGCCACTAATCGAAGTGCAGTTGGCCGATTAAAAACCTTTACTTTGGAATGCAAGCAGCTCAGCACTAGAAGCACCCAAACTTATGAAACCCTCATAGAGAATCTAGAATTGTAGACATTGGAGGCACAACTCCAAGAGGCAAAGAAACATGCATACATGCTACAGGTGCAGATAAATACTTTGACCCTAGTCGAAAGGATGAAGAGGTTCACAAAACAACGCACAACCCAACAACAGGTACATACGCTACAAATAAAAGACATGGAAGTCTCCCAAAGACTTCATCTAATCCAGGAAAAGGCATGCCAACTGTTTTCTAAACTGGAAAGCCAAGAAGCTGAACTCGAATAGGTTGTCTTCAGTGCAGAACAACACCTGGAAGGACCATTCAATGACACGGTGATCAAGGAATTTATTGAGAAAGAAGTTGTCACACTGCAGTAGGTCGAAGAAGCTCAAGCCAAGATCGAGGCATTCGAGGCAGAATTGATCAGACCTGAGTGACTCGAGATGAGTCACAGGTGAGTGTTGGGGGCTTGTTGGCCCTTGACCAAGTTTTGAAGAATACTTGGTCATATTTGACCATTTTTGGGACTGCGATAGCTTGCCAAAGATGGAGCGCAACGCGAAGCAATAAAGACCTATTTTTGGTTCCTTTTAGGGTTTTGGGTTGATGTAAAGGGAAAGGGATGTTGGCTCATGGGTTTACCCACATTTAGTCCCATTTTGTAATGTATAAATACAGGTCTTAAGGGCCTAGGTTTCATCGGTAATTTTGGGGGTATGATATTGTTATTTATTTATCTCTATTGTTGTGGTGAGAGGTCATTGTATTGTGAGGGAGAAGTGTTGAAGCCTTCTAGTATTGTAAGATATTCAGTTGGGTGCGAAGATCAGGTCCTGTAGCTGGGTG
>ML815596.1:913-19210 GCA_009831015.1 Picea engelmannii
CTCAGAGCATTCAGGATGCCAGGAAGGAACTGAGGGAACATATTGGGTGTGTTCCGAAGCTCAAGAGGTATAGCGGTCCAATAAATTCAGCAGGGAAGAAAACCATAGTAATCGTGGTCGATAACCACAAGAAGAAATTTGGGCTGCAGGATCTGCACAAGGAAAGGTGGACCTTTACCAACCCTCAGATCTAGAGAGGGTGCATGAAAATTAACCTCCAAGTCCTTTGGACTTCGTGACTTCGACGAAAATTAAGTGTTTTTAAGCAAAAAGGGTCGAAGCCCGAAGTTCCAAAGTTAAGAAGTACTTTTCAGTCGTAGATCATCCAGGAGAAGGAGAGTCATGGATTCTCCCCCCAAGTAGATCTACTAGTTCGAGAATTCGATGTTCAGGAGAAACATAGTTCGTTGATGTGAAACATCTCGAAGCCCGAAGTCCCAAAGTCCCAAAGTGACGTGTCTTGCTGACATCACCTGATATGATGTGGGCACGCAGGTTGCATGCCACGTGTTAATGAGTTATTAACCTTTCAAAGATTGATTATGATAGTTATAAAGTGACACGTGTCACCGCCTGATTGGGACACATGTCCACTTCTAGTGTTCCACCACGTGGTACTCCTCTCGAAGCATGGTTAGTGGGGCCCTCGATGGTTACATAAAGCAGTTAAAATCTTGGTGAAGAATTTAATTAGATTGGGCCCACAATAACTTAGTCGTAGTAGATGGGTGGTGTCGGATCGTGAAGTCTAGAGACTTGACACTCCATAGGTTTCAAGGTATAAACAGTTGAGGTCGAGGACTCCTAAAGGACCGAAGGCCAGAGTATATCTTGAGCGTTGGTCACAAAGGATGCATGGCATAAGATCTTAAGGCCCGAAGACATGGTACTCTAGAGGAATGGTGTCACAGTTTGCGTTGAGTTAATAACTCCCGAAGGCTGAAGTTAATCTTGATCATTGATCGGGAGAGGGCACATGGAAACAAATGCAACAATCCAGTGACTAGGCACTCAGAAGGATTGATAATATGGACAGTATGAAACTCCCGAAGCCCGAAGTTACGTAATAAATCTCATCCGTTGGATGATGGGAAGTCGTGGACCATAGATCCACCCCACTTTGCGTGTTCGCTAATTCGACGTTCGGGAGAATCATAAGGTGGTGAAGTAGAAACTTCCTAAGCTCGAAGTCTCGGAGCTACGAAGTACTAAAGCATGGGGTATGATGTGGCATAAGTTTATATGTGATTTATTCCGCAATGAGATTTGTCTACCATTTCCAAGTAGGTCTATGTTTGCGCATGGACCATTTTAATTACCTATAACAGAGCTTGAGACCATGTGTGTCTGAGGTGGTGTTTTCCTCGGAAAGGGTGTCCGGGGAACGTTATAATATGGTATCAAAGCAGTTTGGTTTTGGAATAGTGACGTTGTCCCCGACGAGGGTGGCCGAGGAATGCTACAATATAGTATTAGAGCCCATGGTTTCAACATTGAGCCTGGATGGGATGGATAAGTGGTTATTGAAGCAAAGGATTCATAGTGCACTATTGTCGAAATGGACAAAATTAATCCTCAGAGCATTCAGGATGCCAGGAAGGAACTGAGGGAACATATTGGGTGTGTTC
Source organism: Picea engelmannii (assembly GCA_009831015.1). Classification (NCBI taxonomy): domain Eukaryota; kingdom Viridiplantae; phylum Streptophyta; class Pinopsida; order Pinales; family Pinaceae; genus Picea; species Picea engelmannii. The sequence goes on from ML815596.1 coordinate 2,542, forward strand.
CGAAGCTCAAGAGGTATAGCGGTCCAATAAATTCAGCAGGGAAGAAAACCATAGTAATCGTGGTCGATAACCACAAGAAGAAATTTGGGTTGCAGGATCTGCACAAGGAAAGGTGGACCTTTACCAACCCTCAGATCTAGAGAGGGTGCATGAAAATTAACCTCCAAGTCCTTCGGACTTCGTGACTTTGACGAAAATTAAGTGTTTTTATGCAAAAAGGGTCGAAGCCCGAAGTTCCAAAGTTAAGAAGTACTTTTCAGTCGTAGATAATCCAGGAGAAGGAGAGTCATGGATTCTCCCCCCAAGTAGATCTACTAGTTTGAGAATTCAACGTTCAGGAGAAACATAGTGCGTTGATGTGAAATATCTCGAAGCCCGAAGTCCCAAAGTCCCAAAGTGACGTGACTTGCTGACATCACTTGATATGATCTGGGCACGCAGGTTGCATGCCACGTGTTAATGAGTTATTAACCTTTCAAAGATTGATTATGATAGTTATAAAGTGACACGTGTCACCCACCTGATTGGGACACATGTCCACTTCTAGTGTTCCACCACGTGGTACTCCTCTCGAAGCATGGTTAGTGGGGCCCTCAATGGTTACATAAAGCAGTTAAAATCTTGGTGAAGAATTTAATTAGATTGGGCCCACAATAACTTAGTCGTAGTAGATGGGTGGTGTCGAATCGTGAAGTCTAGAGACTTGACACTCCATAGGTTTAAACAGTTGAGGTCGAGGACTCCTGAAGGACCGAAGGCCAGAGTATATCTTGAGCATTGGTCACAAAGGATGCATGGCATAAGATCTTAAGGCTCGAAGACATGGTACTCTAGAGGAATGGTGTCACAGTTTGCGTTGAGTTAAGAACTCTCGAAGGCTGAAGTTAATCTTGATCATTGATCGGGAGAGGGCACGTGGAAACAAATGCAACAATCCAGTGACTAGGCACTCAGAAGGATTGATAATATGGACAGTATGAAACTCTCGAAGCCTGAAGTTACGTAAAAAATCTCATCCGTTGGATGATGGGAAGTCGTGGACCATAGATCCACCCCACTTTGCGTGTTCGCTAATTCGACGTTCGGGAGAATCATAAGGTGGTGAAGTAGAAACTTCCTAAGCCCAAAGTGTCAGAGCTACGAAGTACTAAAGCATGGGGTATGATGTGGCATGATGACATCACGAGAGGTGACATCGACTATCCCTAGGCATGCCACGTATCAGTTATATTTGTATTTTTGTCAACCTTGTTGGACCAATTAGTAGTCTGACACGTAGGGGCCATGTTTATATGATGACAACAATATTACATGGACCCCAGAAAGTTAAAAAGGTTCGGGAGTGTGTTTTCAAAAGAAATGAGAGAAGAAGGTGTGAAATTATCCGAAGCCAAAAGTTCTGAAGTACTGAAGTTCCATATAAGCGCCTATCATCTTAGCGCTTGGTCACAACCTGTGGTCCCATTAATTTGGGGACTGAAGAAAAGGGGCTAGCGCCCAGAATTTTGTTTTAAGAACAAGAAAAGGCTTAGAGAAGGATCCTGTGAGGTCTCTAATTGAAGAAACCTACATCAAAAGAAGTAAGGAAAAGGATGTAAAGCTAAAGAGAGGATCTATCATGAATCCAAGAGCCAATTCGGCTCTGAGAATTAAGAACAATTGAACATAGATCACCTTCTAGGAAGCACCATTGCTTTAATAGTCATAAATTCCAGCTCAAAACTTATAATTGAGCAAGGGAGCAACCGTTGGAAAGGTCTGGAATAGTAGAGCACAACTGTTCACCTATAAATTGTCTATGGACAGTAAAATTTCTCATAAAATTAGCAGAAGGAATTATGATAATGTATAAACCAAAATGGTACTTGTTTGCATGGTTTTGGTTTAGACAGTTAGCCTGACAAGAGTTTTGTTGGCTACACACTTTTGCAGAGTTTTCTGCTGCCAAAATAGAATAGAATATTCCTGGAGTGCAAAGAGATGGAGGATGCACAAGAGGCTTACAGTCAGGAAGCTAAGGTTTGAGGAATGAATGTCCATCTGGGAATTGAGGGAACAAATTCCAATGGACATGGAGAAGGAAAGGATGAAGACATCAATCTCGTGGAGACCATAAGGAAATTGAAGGCATATGTCTAGATCCACAAAGATGAAAATGAAAGGATTATGAAGGCCAAAGAGTAGCATGAAGACTTCAACTTGAAGTTAATGAAAATCCTGGACAAAATTGAGAAGAAGTTAGACAAGGATGGCTCCAACAAGTCAGGAAGCCACAAGTCCCCTGATGAGAAAATAATATCAAGGAGTGTCAGCAGACACCACCATCACTCCCAAAAACATTCCCATAGGATATCACATAGTATCTCAAGTCCATCCCTTGCCAGGAAGCATAGGAGGTCTGGGGTGGATGAATTGAAGGGAGAAATGAACAAGATCAAACCTCCTACTTTTGATGGAGAGAACAAGAAGGATGGAGATGCTGAGACATGGCTTATAGGCATGAGGAAGTACTTCCAATTGCATAATTATTCCTCTTATGCAGAAGAAAGAATTTCAATCTATCAGTCGAAAGGAAAATCATCCATGTGGTGGGACCAATGTTTGTAGGTGCATCACATTAAGGAGAAAAATTTCACGTGGAAATAATTCAAGAAGTGTTTTGAGAAGAAATACTTGACCAAGAGATATTATGACAAAAATATGAAAGAGTTCTTTGAAGTCAAGCTAGGAATCATGACCATTTATGAGTATAAAAGGAGATTCATGGAACTGCTGAAGTATGTCTCCTTCATCCAAGATGATACAATTAATATTTAGAGGTATTTGAGTGGAATACCATCCTTTATAAGTGACAAGATTCAATATGATGATCCTAAAACTTTGAAAGAAACCATAAGAAGAGAAAAATGGTTATATGATCAGCAAAAAGGTAAGCTTACTTTCTAGAAGGCTTGGGGGGACAAGAAGAAGTTCAAGAGGGAAAAAAGGAAGAAGGGGAACAAACCACCCTTTTAAAAAAAACAATCCTTAGGGACAACCAACTTTTAGAGAGCCCAAGATGGCTGAGGCAGGTGGGAAAAGGTTATGCAGCCCCCCTCCTCTCCTAGGGGTTGCGCGACCTCCCGGTCAAGGATATTTAAATACCTGAGTCGAATTGGCTCTTTGGGCCTCCAATAGACCTTGAACGAATGACACACAGGTCCCTTTGATATCACCTGTAGGATCAAATCACCCGCTCATCATTTTTTGGCACCTCTGACAACACCAATATACGAGTACTGGATCTCGTGCTAGACTTCTTCTTCAATAGGACCACGGGCTATGACCGTGGGCCTACTCCCTTCATGACTCACACTTCAAATCTTTTGAATGCAGTTGAATTCCTTCTCCCTAAAGTACTTTATTGCCGAAATGACATAGATGACACCACATGTCCACACAAAATGATGATGAGGATTCACTTCTTACCTTTTTACGGATGCACCCTTCTGGATCTTGTGATATGATGATGTGTGTCATCCTCAGATTGACAACCACAATCCACTTCACTACTTCGACCTTTGCGACTTCACAAAGATTTCCCTTTGCACTCCACAAACTCTTCCGTATTTCTTCTCCTGTGAACTTTCAGATCTCCTGTCACGTACCCTTCCTGATATCGACGACTAGGATTACTTCATGGATTTGGGAATTTAGCGGTCCCCGTTCCTTAAAAACTTTCAAACCTTCAAACTACGAAGTGATGAAAGAATTCACGCCTAACCTCTGTGCAATTATCCCAAATCTGACAGTCTGGAACGATCCTGCTTCCTCCTGAACAGATCTTGCTCATTAATTTGTGAAATCTTCAAGGGATCCTCCCTATTAAAGATTTCTCTCCCGCTATCTCTTATGAGCTTATTCTTCCTTTGAACTGCTAACTCCTTAGAGTGTTTTCTTTGACACTTAGTCGAAAATCGACCCTGTGCAGGCCTTGTAATAGGTCTTACACTCTTCTGCAAATACTCTTAAGTTACTCCTCCCGAGATTTTGAATCGAAAGATATTGTCGACGCACTCCTTGCGGAAAATATGCACTCCTTGCATACAAAGATCCAAGTTATCTCTCTTGGACTTGTTCCTCCTCGACACTCTGAACCTCTCAGAATTAATTCTTCAATACTTAGCCAATTATCGACTCTACGTACACCTTGGAAGAAGCTTCCTTCAACTTAACTCTCGATGGGAGAATCTGCACTCCTTGCAATAGTTCTTATATGCTCAATTGTTTCTCTTGAACAATATTACTCTGAGTGTGTTTCCGCCAACACACACTTTTAAGCTATCTCTGATGAACTTTCTGAGTCAAAATAGACTCTATCAATGCACACCTTGCGGATACTATGCACTCCTTGAAAATATAAGCTTCATGTTATCTCTTCTGAGATTATGAGTCGAAATAGACTCGTTCAATGCACACCTTGCAGACACTATGCATTCCTTGCACTTGCTCATAGAAGAGAAGCAATTGAAACTTATATAAATCCTCACAGATTCATACATTCAACCATGTAAATGCATTCATAACATAAGAACAAATAAACACAGAGAATTGCAATTTAAATAGAAAGCCTACCATTCATTCAGATAGACACAACAATGGAAACACCAGACATTTGGATCAATGCTTCTTTGTTATATTCATTCAAATGATATGCACATGGACTCATACAATTCTCTACAACTTTTAGCTAAATTGCAACAACAACTCTCGGCTACAATAATCTTCAACAACCATAACAAATAACTTCAACAGCTTTCTACAATTCTCAACAGCCTCATTTGGGCATACAATACATGTATTTATACAAAACGAGCTCATAGCAATTTTTCCCTCCGACTACCTTAATGATATCTTATCAAATTAAAAGCTACCAACTACTAAGGATTTATTAGAATAAATGTTTGAGACAAACATATAAGAGCAAATGCATCAAATCCGTCCTACAATCTATTTCATTAAAGCAAATACATTTCCCAACGATCTCCTGCGATGGCTCGACCTCCTAAACATTTAAGATCATCTTTAATTTCATTTTTTTTCAGATATTATATTGATATTCCATCTTTCAAATTTAAAAAATTCTTCAACATCCACATTGGGGTGCTGAGTTGTCCTCCACTCGTGCTTTGCTGGCGATGCTCTTGCATCATACTCCCCTGGACAAAAATTCATGGACTCCTGTCCATGAGCTCCTGCACTGACTTTCCATGCTTCTAGACATCTGCTTCATTTACCTAACTGGAATCTTCTATTGGGTGTCCTTTCCACTTCACCAAATACTCAAAATATGTCTTTCTCTTGGTCTTCTTACCAGTTCTCTGATCTATGATCTTCTCCATATGTGGTTTTTCTTCTACAGGCATCTGCTTCTCCCACTAGATCTCTTTGATCTTCTGACTCTTCATCATCTTCCCTGTAAGAATACATGTATGAAATGTTGAATATGGGTGGTATACCCACATCTTCTGGCAGCTCTATCTCATAAGCATTTTCATCAAATTTCCTTAGGATCTTGCATGGTCCTATTTTCTTCAATTTAAGTTTATTGTATGTTCCCCTTGGGAACCTTTCCTTCCTAATATGTGCTAGAACTTGATATCCCACTTCAAATTGAAGTTCTCTTCTATGATGATAAACTCTACACTTGTATTCTTTACTGCTATTCTGCAACCGCTCTTTGATCTGATTATGAAGATTTTGCATTTCTGCAGCGAAGTCTTTTGCCCCAACGCTTCTGAATTCACTATGTTCCAAATCTCTCAACTTTGATACTCCTCTTAGCTTCATTCCATACACTATTTGAAATGGGCTCTTTCTTCTACTTCTGTTTACTGAGTCATTGTATGCAAACTCTACTTGTGATAGAATCTGATCCCACTGGCTATGATGTTCAGTGAAAAAACTCCTTAACAAATCTCCTAAACTATGATTCACCATCTTAGTCTGTCCATCCGTTTGAGGGTGATATGAAGAAATAAAGAATATTTATGTTCCCAGTTTCTTCCACAATGTTCTCCAGAAATGACCAACAAATTTAGTGTCTCTTTCTGAAAAAATACTCTGGGGAAACCCATGAAGTCTCACAACTTCCTTGAAAAACAAATTTGCAATGTGTGTTGCATCATTAGTTTTCTGGCATGGGATGAAGTGTGCCATCTTTGAAAATTTTTCAACTACTGTAAAAATGGAATCACTTCCTCTTTGTGTCCTTGGCAATCCCAACACGAAATCCATGCTTATTGCATCCCAAGGCCTATCTGGAATAGGCAATGGATGATACAATATAGTGTTCTTTCTCTTGCCTTTTGCATGTTGGAAAATCTTACATTTGTTCACAAACTTCTTCACGTATGCTCTCATACATGGACAATAATACGAACTGTTCAACTGTGACAATGTTTTGTCATGGTCGAAATGTTCGGCTAGACCTTCACTATGTTTTTCTTTCAGCAGATTATCTGTCATTGAGCATTTTGGTATGCACAACTGGAAACCTTTAAACAATAATCCATATTGAATCCGATACTCTGTCCACTGGATTTTGTCTTTGATCATGGTATTTTCACATGCCCCATATGCCTCTTTAAAATCTGGGTCAACACAATACATCTCCTTAAGGTGTTCGAACCCTAAGGTTTTCACTTGAAATTCCTGCAGAATCAAATATCTGCTTCTCAATGCATCAAAAACTTTGTGAGCATTACCAGAAATATGTTTAATGACAAAAGTGAATCTTTTCATAAACTCTATCCACTTAGCATGTCTTTGATTTAACTTCTCCTGTCTGGTTATGAATTGTAAAGCATGATTATCGATATACAAAACAAACTCTTTTGGAGCAAGATAGTGCCTCCATTTCTTCAAGGCTTGAATTACTGCATAAAATGATTTATCATATGTGGAGTACTTTATCTTAGTATCATGTCGATTCTCACTGAAATATGCAACATACCTATTATCTTGGCTCAAGACTTCTTCGATTGCAACTCCACTAGCATCACATCTTACTTGAAATGTCTTCCCGAAATCTGGCAAGACCATAATCAGTTGTTCTGTTATCTTCTCCTTTAATACCCTGAAGCCTTTCTCAAGCTCTTCTATCCACTTAAAATACTTGTGTCTTTTCTTCACCATATCAAGCATCAATGTACAAATTCCACTGAAATTTCTAATGAGCTTCATATAGAAACTTGCTAATCCATGGAAGTTTCTCACCTCAAATATGCCCCTTGGTGATGACCATTCTTTGATTTATTTCAGCTTCTCTAGATCCATCTTCAGTTCATTTTAAGAGATCACAAAATCCAAATTAATGAGTTCCGTCTTCATAAAAGAGGACTTCTTCAAATTTATCAACAACTTCTCTTTCTTCAATCTTTTCATCACTAATGTCAGATGTCTCAAATGTTCTTCTTTAGTTTTACTAAAGACCAATATATCGTCTAGATATACAATCACAAACTTACCAATGAAATCTTTCAATACCTCATTCATCAACCTCATAAAAGTACTTGGGGCATTTGTTAAGACAAACAACATAACAAGCCATTCATACAACCCCTCATTTGTCTTGAAGGTTGTTTTCCACTCATCACCTTCTCTCATCCTTATATGGTGATATCCACTTTTCAAATCTATCATTGAAAAATATTTTTCTCCACTCAAACAATCCATTAAGTCATACATCCTTGGTAAAGGAAATATGTACCAGATGGTGATCTTATTTATGGCTCTTGAGTCTGTACACATTCTCCATCCTCCATCCTTTTTCAGATTTAACACAATTGGTACTGCGCATAGACTCAAGATTTCTTTGACCAATCCCTTGTCCATCAAATCTTGGACTTGTCTCTTTACCTCCTCATTCTCTTGAGGTGTCAATTTGTACACTGATTTGTTCAGAAGACTCGCTCCTAGTATTATATCAATGTAGTGGTTGATACTCCTGATGGGTGGAAATGAGTTAGGAAACTCATCCACTACTATGTCAACAAAATTCTCTAATAGCTCCTAAAATTCTTCAGGAAGATCATCCATAGAAGTACTTGTAAGGATAACTCTTGGTTTCCTCACCACAACAAATTGCATCTCATGTTCCTTCTTTATTTCACTCAGGAGTTCCTTCCCACTCATGAGAAGTATACTTGTGCTAGATTCTTCCTTCACTTTATTTTCCTCCATTGGCAGTAACATGTGTGTTCTACCATTCTTCTCCAAGGTATAATTATTTATTCTCCCATCATGAATGACATTCCTATCAAACTTCCATGGTATCCCCAATAAAACATGACATACATCCATGGGAATCACATGACACAAAATCTCATCTCTATATCCTCTTATTTTAAATTCAACTAGACATTGTTTAGTTACCATTACCTGGTGACCTTTCTGCAACCATGAGACTCTATACAGACTTGGATGTGCAAATTTCTCTATCTCTAATTTCTCCACCATCTCTATGGATACTAAGTTATCTGTGATCCCACTATCAATTATCACCTTGTGTACTCTGTCTTTAGTCTTGCAAGAAGTTCTGAACAAATTGTTCCTCTACACTGGCTTCTCAACCTCTGGTTCTGGTTTCAAGAGAACCTTCTTCATCATCAGAGATTTTCCATCTTTTGGACCTTCTACTTCAACATTCTACTTTTGTGCTTCTGAAATGTGAGCTTCACCTCCTCCTTTCTTTCTCTTTGGGCATTCCCAAGGCATGTGTCCTATCTTTCCACATGCATAACACTTCAATTCTCCTCCTCTGCCTCTTTCTCTTCCTCGAGGAAAATAATTTCTTCCACCACTCTATCTCCCTTAGGAACTTCCTCCTCTTTTTGAGTGACTATGTGGTTTTTTAGTCTCACCCTTGGGCTTCTGTGCCTTGTCATGGGCAATTCCCTTTCTTTGGTTTAGAATCCTACCTTGACTTCATTGGCTCTGCTTCCTAGCCAACTTTTCTTCTGCCTTTAGTGCCATTTGATAAGCATCCTCCACCGTCCTTACTGTCTTCATGATGATTTCATCATGGATTTCATATCTCAGGCCATTGATATACCTGGAAAATTTTTCATCATCTTTTTCTCTCTGTCTAGCCCTGATGTTCAACCTATAAAAATCCTCTGTGTACTCTTTCACTGTCATTCCCTTCTGTCTTAGGTTCTGCAACTTCTTGAATAGATTTATTTGATACTCCTTGGGTATGAATTTATCTTTCAACTTGGCTACCATTGTATCCCAACTCTTAATATTCTGCTTGCCTTTTCATCTTCTATTAGTCTTCAGTTCATCCCACCACAGTGCTGCATGTCTCTTCAACCTGGTGACAACATGCTTCACCTTTTTCTTCTCATCGACGTATTGATAGTCGAAGTACTTGGCCATTGATCTTATCCAATACAACAATTATTCAACATCTAAATTTCCTTCATACATTGGGATGCCTATCTTTTCTCTAGCTCCCAATTTCACAACAACTTTCAGCAAACATTCTTCTGCAACATCCTCTACCACAACTTCTTCCACTTCCCTCTCTTTTCTTTCTGCATCGACATCTCCAACATTAGGTACTATCCTTTGTGCTATCTCCATATCATCTAACCTTTTGTGCATATATCTCATTTCCCTTTCCACCGCTAGATTTTCTACAGTTGGCTCCGCACGTCTTCTCAGCAACATTGTGCTGAACTTTCTCCTTCACACAGCTACTACTTGATGTATCTTATATCACTGGATGTTATCAGACTACTTCCTTCTTTTCTGCCTACAAAAATCAATTATGTGGCTTTGATACCACTTGATGTAGCCCCCCTCCCCTCCTAGGGGTTGCGTGACCTCCCAGTCAAGGCTCTTCGGGCCTCCAATAGATCCTGAAAAAATGACACATAGGTCCCTTTGATATCACCCGCATGATCAAATTACCCACTTAGCCTTTTCTGGCACATCTGACAATACCAATATATGAGCACTAGCTCTCATGCTAGAATCCTTCTTCAATATGACCACAGGCTATGACCATGGGCCTTCTCCCTTCGCGACTTGCACTTCAGATCTTTTGAATGTAGCTAAATCCCTTCTCCCCGAATTACTCTATCGATGAAATGACAGAGATGACACCACGTGTCCATGCAAATTGACGACGAGGATTGACTTCTTACCTTTTTCTAGATGCACCCTTCTGGATCCCGCGATCTGATGATGCATGCCCCCTCATATCGATGGCTACAATCCACTTCACTACTTCGACCTTCATGAAGATTTTCCTTTGCACTCCACAAACTCTTCCGCAGTTCTTCTCCTGCGAAATTTCAGATCTCCTGCCACGTACCCTTCCTGATATTGATGGCTAGGATTACTTCACGGATTTTGGTACTTCAGCGGTCTCCACTCCTTAAAATATTTCAAACCACCGAAATACGAAGAGATGGAAGACTTCATGGCTAACCTCCATGTAATTCTCCCAGATCTGACAGTCTGGAACGATCCCGCTTCCTTCTAAATGGATCTTTCTCATTAATTTTTGAAATCTTAAAGGGCTCCTCCCTATTACATATTTCTCTCCTGCTATCTCTTCTGAGCCTTTTCTTCCTTTGAACTGCTAACTGCTTAGAGTGTTTTCTTCGACAATTAGTCGAAAATCGACCCTGTGCATGCCTTGCAACATGTCTTACACTCTTTTACAAATACTCTTAAGTTACTTCTCTTGAGATTCTGAATCAAAATATTATGTCGACACACTCCTTACAGACAATATGCACTCCTTGCATACAAAGCTCCAAGTTATCTCTCTTGGAATTGTTCCTCCTTGACACTATGAACCTCTCAGAATGACTTCTTCAATACTTAGCCAAGTATCGACTCTACGTACACCTTGCAACAAGCTTCCTTCAACTTAACTCTTGATGGGAGACTCTGAACTCCTTGCAACAATTCTTATACGCTCAATTGTTTCTCCTGAACAATATGAATTAGAGTGTGTTTCATCCTACACATACTTTCAATCTATCTCTGCTGAACTTTCTGAGTCAAAACAGACTCTGCCAACGCACACCTTGTGGACACTATGCACTCCTTGAAAATATAAGCTTTCGGTTATCTCTTCTGAGCTTTTGAGTCGAAATAGACTTGGTCAATTCACACCTTGCAGACACTATGCACTCCTTGCACTTGCTCGTAGAAGAGAAACAATTGAAACTTATCTAAATCCTCATAGATTCATACATTCAACCATGTAAATTCATTCATAACATAAGAACAAATAAACACAGAGAATTGCAATTTAAACAGAAAGCATACCATTCATTCAAATAAACACAACAATGGAAACACCAGACATTTGGATCAACCCTTCTCTGTTATATTCATTCAAATTATATGTCCATGGAATCATACAATGCTCTGCAACTTCCAACTAAATTGCAAAAACAACTCTCGGCTACAATAATATTCAGCAACCATAACAAATAACTTCAACAGCTTTCTACAATTCTAAACAACCTCATTTGGGCATATAATACATTTATTTATACAAAACGAGCTCATAGAGATTTTTCCCTCTGACTACCTTAGTGTTATCTTATCAAATTAAAAGCTATCAACTACTAGGGATTTATTACAATAAATGTTCGAGACATATAGATAAGAGTAAATGCATCGAATCTTTCCTACAATCTATTTCATTAAAGAAAATACATTTCCCAACGATCTCCTCCGATGGATCGACCTCCTAAACATTTAGGATTGTCTTTAATTTCAATATTTTTAGATATTACATTGATATGCCATCTTTCAAATTTAAAAAATTATTCAAAATGCGCATTGGGGTGTTGAGTTGACCTCCACTCATGCTTTGCTGACGATGCTCTTGCATCATACTCCTCTGGAAAAAAATTCATGGACTCTTGTTTGTTGGCATCAGAAGTCACTCCTAGATTGCAGTAGGAGTAATTCTGAGGCCCATCAGTTTATGTCACTATTTGTTGATAAAGGGTGATGAATGGAAGTAAAATCAGAACAATATCATTCTAACTCAGAAACTAGGCCAGGCATGCACAAGCATATAAGGTCTTGGTTCAATTTCAGGTAGTAAGTTGTAATAAGGGTGAGTAGGAGGAAGACTTTTGTGAGGAAATGTGAAGGGCTGCTGTAGGCATCATGCTTCCAACATCCTGCAGAAGAAAATTTTGAACACAAGAACCTCTTATATTCAAAAGCCAAAACACTAAAAGAACATAACAGAATTATAATAAATCCTTTATCATAACACAGTCATGACGATTCATGTGAATCATTCAATCATGAACCCTTTTAGTATGAGATCAAAACAAGATGAAAAAGACAGCTGCCTTACATTAAATAAGGAAATTTCATATACAGATACATAGCCAAGAAAACCAGTGCTTCATTAAAACATTACAGTCAGGAGCTTTGCTCTACCATCCATCCTTAAAAAATATCAAAACCGAGTTTATATACTCAGAGAAATTCACCTCCTTGGCCGCAGGAGGGTAGCCGAGCTACCTCATTTAAGGATTTACGTGCACATGATCTTCCTTCAGACTATGCATGCAGCTTCTTGTCTAACACTACTTCAGATGACATGGCTTCTGCAGGGAAACTATCCATCGGAGTACCACGAGCTGACTGCTTCTGACTCTTCCCATGCCTTCCATTTATGGGTTGAGCTGAGGTCTCAACCACCTGCTCAATATTCATTAACTGCTTCTTCCATGGAGGGTGGCCAAGATTGAATACGTAGAGAGTGACCACGTGTTGGCTTTCTAAAGATTGGAGGCTAGCCTTCATTCCTTCAGGTTTCATTCTCAACGTAACCACAGGGCCATGCAACTGTCTTCGAGGATGCTTCAAAATTTTTCTTTCGGGGATTTTCTCATGTTGTGTCTAGGACCCCCGATACCGTGTGTCACGAAATTGCCCTATCCAAACCAACGACTTGATCCTCCTTTAACATTGACGGCCAAGACTTCTTCCTTATCCAACTCTTAGCCGTCTGTGGTCTGAATAAGTGCCTATCTTTTCCCTTTGGCCCATCTAATCACTGGCTAGGATCATGGGCCTATCCTGGGGGCTTTTCGCATTTCGCGTTTCGGGGTTTCCCGATACAGTGGAGAAGCGACCCCTTGTCTTTTGAAGTCTCGGTAACTGAAATGCCGAAATGGATTTTCGCATTTCATGTTTTGGGGTTTCCTGATGCAGTGGAGAAGAGACCCCTTGTCTTTTGAAGTCCCGATAACCAAAATGCTGAAACGGCTTTTCGCATTTCACATTTTGGGGTTTCCCAATGCAGTGGAGAAGCGACCCCTTATCTTTTGAAGTCTTGCTAACCAAAACGCCAAAACAACTTTTCACATTTTGCATTTCGGGGTTTCTTGATGCAGTGGAGAAGCGGCCCCTTGTCTTTTGAAGTCCCGGTAACCGAAATGCCAAAATGGCTTTTCGTATTTCGCATTTCGGGGTTTCCCGATGCAGTGGAGAAGCGACCCCTTGTCTTTTGAAGTCCTGGTAACCGAAATACCGAAATGGATTTTCGCATTTCACGTTTTTGGGTTTCCCAATGCAGTGGAGAAGCGACCCCTTGTCTTTCAAAGTCCCAGTAGCCAGAATGCCGAAACGACTCTTAGGGGGATTTTACATTTTGCGTTTCGGGTTTCGAGGTTTCCCGATGTGGTGGAAGAGAGACCCCCTGTCTTTTGAAGTTCCAGTAGCCAAAATGCTAATTGAGCCTGATCAGGCACCATGTAGCCGAAATCGTGAATGATCATTTCATGACTTTGGCCACAAGAGAATGAGCCCATGCGCTAAACCTTGTGAAACTCTGCGACTCACGCTTACCTGATGATCATCGATCTGTTCCATTTATGGATCCTCGGCGTTGAAAAAAAAATGCTCGCTCGCTTGATTTTAAGCCCAAAATGGACTCCTTTTGTGTGCTGCGCTTGACACTCATGACTGGAGCCTTTGAATAAAACACATTTGATGGGATTTTAAACCCCATTTTTACGCGTTTACACCAAGGGCCCGAAATCAGAGAGAAACACCCCCTTGCAAGAATTGGCGCTAACATTGTCCATGGGCTCCTGCACTGACTTTCCATGATTCTAGACATCTGCTTCATTTAACCAACTGGCATATTCTATTGGGTGTCCTTTACAATTCAAAAAATACTCAAAATATGTCTTTCTCCTGGTCTTCCTACCGGTTCTATGATCTTTTATCTTCTCCATCTCTGGATTTTCTGCTACAACTATTTGCTTCTCCCACTGGATCTCTTTCTGATCTTCTGACTCTTTGTCATCTTCCATGTAAGGATACAGGTCTGAAATGTTGAATATGGGTGATATACCCACATCTTCTGGAAGCTCTATCTCATAAGCATTTTCATCAAATTTCCCTAGGATCTTGCATGGTCCTATTTTCTTCAATTTCATTTTATTATATGTTCCCCTTGGGAACATTTCCTTCCCGAGATGGGCTAGAACTTGATCTCCCACTTCAAATTGAATCTCTCTCTTATGTTGATCAACTTTGTGCTTTTATTCTTTACTACCATTCTGCAACTACTCTTTGATCTGATTATGAAGCTTCTGCATTTCTACATCGAAGTATTCTTCTCCAACGCTTCTGAATTCACTCTGTTCCAGATATCTCAACTATGATACTCCTATTGGATTCATTCCATACACTATCTGAAATGGTCTCTTTCTTGTACTTCTGTTTATTGAGCCATTGTATGCAAACTCTGCTTGTGATAGAATCTAATCCCACTAGCTATGACGCTGAGTGACCAAACTCCTCAACAAATATCCCAAACTTTGATTCACCACCTCAGGCCATCCATCTGTTTGTGGGTGATATGAAGAACTAAAGGATAGTTATGTTCCCAGTTTCTTCCACAATGTTCTCTAGAAATGACCAACAAATTTAGTGTCTCTATCTGAAACAATATTGTTAGGAAACCCATGAAGTCTCACAACTTCCTTGAAAAAACAATTTGCAATGCACGTTACATCATTAGTTTTCTGGCATGGGATGAAGTGTGCCATCTTTGAAAATATGTCAACTACCAAAAAAATGGAATCACTTCCTCTTTGTGTCCTTGGAAATCCCAACACGAAATCCATGCTTATTACATCCCAAGGCCTATCTGGAATAGGCAATGGCTGATACAATCCAGTGTTCTGTCTCTTTCCTTTTGCATGCTAGAAAACATTACATATTTTCACAAACTTCTTCACATCTACCCTCATACTTGGCCTATAGTACGAACTTTGCAACTGTGAAAATGTTTTTTCATGGCCGGAATGTCCAGCTAGACCTTCACTATGTTTTTCTTTCAGCAGATTATTTCTCATTGAGCATTTTGGTATGCACAACCAGAAACCTTTAAACAACAATCCATATTTAATCAGATACTATGTCCACTAGCTTCTATCTATGAGCACAAGATTTCCACATGCTTCACATGCCTCTTTAAAATCTGGGTCATCACAATACATCTTCTTAAGGTGTTAGAACCCTAAGGTTTTCACTTGAAATTCTTTCAGAATCAAACATCTCCTGTTCAATGCATCAACAACTTTGTTAGCATTACCAAAAATATGTTTAATGACAAAAGTGAAATTTTTCATAAACTCTATCCACTTATCATGTCTGTGATTTAACTTCTCTTGTCTCGTTATGAATTGTAAAGCTTGATTATCGCTATAAAAAAAAAACTCTTTTGGAACAAGATAGTGCCTCCATTTATTCAAGGCTTGAATTACTGCATAAAATTATTTATCATATTGTTGACGGGCGAAATTGACCGTCCGTCAACTGGGAGAGTGGAACCGGTCCGGGGTTGTCTAAATAACCCAAGCCGTTTGGAATGGACCACCCTGACGAGTTTAACGGCTTCATTGGATGCTCTAAGGTCTCCTATGAAAACCAAAGAGAGAATTGATCTGAGCTAAGTGATTTAAACTAAATAAAATTAATAAAACAAACTGAAATTAAACTAAAACTAAATATAGCTATTCTAACTATGACATACAATCCACTAATTACTATTGTAATAACTCAAATCAACTATCTAATTATCAGCTGCATTATTACTTATTCACAAATGTACACAATAAACAACCTACAGATTTAATTAAAACCTGCAAAACTGATGTGTTTTCTGCCCTAAGACAGCCAAGAATCTTTTTTACTTTTTTTTTTTTTATATTTTATGAAAAAGAAATAAAATTACTGAAATTAAACAATCTAATATATTTTACTGAAATTAAACAATCTAATATAAATCTGATTAAGATTATATCTAAATTAAACTGCTTAATGAAAATAGTAAACAACAAACTAATTGACCTAGAAATGCTCCAAGTCTGTCCTGTGTATGCTGACTTCTAAGCTGGTCGGAGGAGGAAACTCACACCGGTTAGTTCGTAAGCTTTTCGTAAACGATTTGCTGTGCTGCTTCTTGAGGTGTCTTACAGGACAAACAAGACATAAAAGAAAATCATAACAATCTTATGATTATAAATTCCTGCAATAAGGGAAACCTGTTATGCAAGGACTTATATATAACAATTCAATCTATGAAGAAGATAAACCTGTCATTCACAAACTGAAC
>ML815596.1:23474-34910 GCA_009831015.1 Picea engelmannii
GTCTACGACATCCCAGTTACCTCAATACTATAGTCATTTGGCTATCACATAGATCATCATCCTGTAGGTTAGTTCACCAATAACACATATTGATGCAGATACA
Organism: Picea engelmannii; assembly: GCA_009831015.1. NCBI lineage: Eukaryota > Viridiplantae > Streptophyta > Pinopsida > Pinales > Pinaceae > Picea > Picea engelmannii. The sequence goes on from ML815596.1 coordinate 23,578, forward strand.
TCACAAATTTATATAAGAATCCATATTTGCATTGATGCCCGATTAAGAAATGTATTCCTATTTACATCATGCATTGCATCTATTATATATTCACAACATAACTTGAATTGGTATACATGTACCGAACTTACCCATTTTAATTTTCATGTTCAAATAATCAAATAACTATCTTTGTCATGAGCATATATCATATAACATACAAATAGGTCTAGAGGTACACATCTCAATGTCTAACCAAGTCTAACTGACTCCAAACAAATGCTAAACTTTGAATTATTAAGATTAGTAAACAATAATGTTCTAACTATCGAAGGTCAAAATATGGGGCATTACAATAAGTATATATAAGTTTCTCCACAGGGTAAAACATCCCTGTGGATAATTATCAAACAGTTTTACATAATCAGGGAAAAATCCCAAAATCTCCTAAACTAAGAAAATAAAATGCAAGCGAAATATTTGAGACATCCCCTAACTGCTCATCATATCTACTGCCAATTCGAATTTACCTGCAATAGAACACAAATATCCAATTAGAAAGATATTTCATTAAGAAAACAATAAAATTTTTATTCCACAGACTTAGCTACAGAATCTTCTGATTATGTAGCTAGTCAAGAATAGCATACAAGACCAGATAGCAATCAAATAAAATCAAATCCAATCATCTTTTATTAATCATCGAAAAACGAATTACCAATGATTCAAGTGAAACTATCCTTTAAATTAAACAATATCAAAATGAATGCAATCGAAACAGAGTAAAGAATGCTCTGTTTTCAGTTACCATAAAACTAGGTCATATAGCAATCAAGCTGTTTCATATTAAATGAAATGAATGGTGAATCGTATCATATGGGATTCGATGTAATCCAATACAATCACAACCATAATTTAATCCAACAAACTCATAATCTACCATGGTCAACATCGATTTGATATTGCTGTAACGATAAGCATAAGATTCCTATTGTTTCAATCAAAAACCAATATGGGAAGGCTGTTACGATACAGTCAAAATGAAAAGCGCATAACAATATTAACCATCTTTGCCATAGATTTAGATTGTTGGGCGTCACAGTCAAAATTCAACAACATTGATAACCATAAGCTGGGTAGCAATCAAATAAAATCGGGTTTGAATCAAATATAGAACAATTCGTCATCCTGGGTATGATCATTTTAGTTTTACAAATCCATTCATAACCGAATATCCATTGTCATTTCCATTCAAAAGAGAACAGGGTCGACGGGCCACAACAAATTGACTGGCTGGGAATTGCATGACTGTTACGATTTGTATCAATTCACGATTTGGGTAGATATAAAACAAAACCTTTTTTAAACATAATCCAAATCGTATCTGAGATGGTCAAAGTCATATGTAAATAAAATTGTAACAGATAACCATCGTTTACCCATCCTGTGCATCATGACCAATTCGGATCAAAACATAGATCGTGTTTCAAAATTTGAAATGAAAAATAGTTTATGTCTATAATAGATGCAACAGAACATTCAATTGCAACCAATTTAAAACAACCAAATCCACATTATGATTAATAGGATCAAATCAAAACTAAAATGATAATGAAATTCGATTTATCAAAACGAAATTATATACAACAATGCATGCTTATGTGTCGACACCAATCCACACTGTAAACAGAGCTTATGAATGTGTCACATATAAACAAGGGGACAGTCATACCAGGGAGGTTGCTCGGGCTATGCCAATTTCGAATTGACGATTGTTGTAGCCGACTCGACGTTCTTGAATAGAATTGAACCTGTTGTTCGCTGTCTCTTGTCAGTGGGTTGCACCTTCGTATTGTGACTGGTAAGTTTTTCCACTTGATCCTCCAGAGCATGAATTTTGGATTGCAACATCGACACATCTAGGTAGTATCTTTCCAACCATAAGCCACACTGATCGCATGGTGGAATAGATGGTTGAGCAAGAGAGGGTTTCGACAAGTTACCGAGGGTTCCACGAGGCATTTCAATGCCTGGAAAATCAGGATCATTCCGCAAACAAGGTGGTAGGTTTTTGAAAAAGTCGTATGAGGGTTTGTCATTCAGACCTTCTGAGTAGGGATACTCATTTGCAAGGAAACGTTCAATCTCTAAATCAAAATCTTCACTGACCATGATAGGCTCCGGGTTGATAGAGGGTTTCGGTTTATTTCTTTCCATGCGAGAGATTAACCGGGCATTTTTCTTGCCTTTATAATTCACATTAGGTTTGGTTTTGAGCTTTTTAGCGACAGGTTTGACATTTTCCACATCTGTGGTCACAGAATTGGGTAGAACAATAGGTGGCTCGGGTAGAGGTTTGGGTAGCAGGGCACTGTAAGGGACAAGGGGTATAGGCTTTCTTTCTCTCACCACAGGTTTATCAACCTGTGGTGGGCTCGAGTTATCAAAATCATTACGTTTAAGGAAATTCTCCCAACAATCACGACGTAACCCCAACTCATAAACCACAAGCATTTTAATTAACCCGAAATGGAAGAGGCTGGTATCGGCCTGGTTGCGTTTATACCTTTTATCCATCTTAAATAGACTCCTATGCAGGTAGTGAGGCATATTAAGCTCGTAGCCTATAAAAACCATCAATAGACAAAGGTGAAACAAGAAAACGAACCCATACCTGCCCTCGCAAGTAATGAATTGCTTGATTATCATTAGCAGGTCATGCCAGCGTTGGTTTAGCATATTTGCAGGCAATCCTTTGTCACAGGAGTTCACCATCCGAGATCGAAAGAACAATGTACACGACACATCTTTCACCTTGCAATTTTTTGACCAATTCTGTCCAGTAGCAGGCAGACTGGTAGCCAAACTAAGAATTTGCTCATTAATTTCCAGTTGCACATCCCCAACCTTGGCTCGGTAGCCATCGAAGGTTAATGCAAATTGCCGAGCCATGTTAGGGTTATAACCATCGAATCTTTGTATGAACGGGAGCCATCCGAATTCATCCAGGTCGCTATAAGCACCATCGAACATCAGCAATGCTTGGCAACTGTTGGGCTCGGCCCTTACGACTGGAGCCATGGATTGTGTGCATAGTAGGGTTTGGATTGATCAATACAATACACAGAGGTGAAACTCGTTACGGCTAACAGCTGCAAATGCTCAAAGGGGAATGAATTAATTGTATGCGTGCGAAGGTGGTGGGATTATCACCGCCATGCAGGATAATAATGGCACAGTACAGTGCTGTTCCATCCACCATAATATCGTTTAAACCATATGAATCGGCCAACCCGACAATTTAGGCAGTGGATAATTGTATCAACTTGCCATATCAAGACCATATATTATATCAATGAGTCATTGCATAACTTCAAACCAATAAACCAAAACCCAAAGTTAACCAATGCACCATTGCATAACTTCAAGCTATTTCCATGAAACTCATGATATTACCAATGTGCTTGTTGCATAGTCAAATGTTTTGATTCGAAGTTTTTTAATATATATTGTAACAAGAGATCTCATAAAATCGATAAGTCAAGAGATCATAACAATAAGGATCATATCATATAATACCAAAATCAACCATGACCCTTATAGAAACAAATGTAACCAATAAATTTGCAAGCTCAATGGATTATTAATCAAATAAAATCAAAATGCGCAATCGAAGTAAAAGTAGGTAAATGGACGTAGTTTGAAGATCATCCCAGCCACTTAATAGCAAACCAAAGGTAAGTGCTTTTCATAATATCAATGAGAAGATCACGACAGTCCAAATAGTGATGGATGAGTTTTCACACTTTCAGTCGTGAAAACTAAATCGAAACCAATTACAATTTTCACATGAAATAAAAAGGATGTCGGCCTGCAAAATGCGACGATGACTTGACGTTCAGGAGACAAAAGGTGTAGGAAGCTTATATGGCAATTGAAAAAATTGAATTGGCTGCCAACAATGGCGACACACTAGTAGAAGTAGTTATCTCTGTCAAAAGTGATAAATTCAGATTAAGATAGCGAAGAAAATTTCAACTCAAAAACAACAACCAAAAAATCGTACAAACATCATCATTTACTATCTTTTTCAGCGATTAAAAGACGTAAACCAATAACAGCCTTAAGATCAACAAGTCATGATTTTTATGATAAAATCTTCAATACTGTTGGCATGGACACTGCTGCCAGCAGGCATCCATAGCCTCGATAGGGTTGCCATTTAACCCACTCGGAAGTCTGTATCCTGTCAAGAAGTTCTAGATCAGAATAAAGGACTTTAAAAGAGGTTTCTTATAATTTTACAGATTTTCATTTACCCGACATTGCTTCGCTGCCAGCAGGCCTGTTCAGTACCCTGACGAAGTTGTCTTGGCGCCATGCTTGCATTTACCCGCTACCAGCGAACCTGTTCAGTATCCCGATGGGTTTACAAACACTTCCCACGGCTCATATTGACATTTTTATTTTATTTCTCTTTTGTGTATAGCTGAGTGGGGTGACGCTGAAAAATCTTGGTATTTTCTCATATTTTTTAGACCTCATCAGAATTTTTTTTAATATTGTCCTTTATCCAGTTCTGGAAATGTTTTATTTCTAAAACAACTTTCTATGACGGGGAGACATCCTTTTGAGTCATTCCTTTACGGAAAAGGGACAGTGTAAAAAGATAAAAATGATCATGACAAACTTCACTCAGAGATTGAAATCAGTAAAATTCTTTCAAACAACAAAATTTTCCAACATAAATATCAGTTTCAGAAATATATCACTGATGTTCATGCAATCTTTCAGAAGTTATTTCAGCGAAGATATTTTCCCATGGTCTTTGTCTGAATGGATCAGTGTACAGGCATGCACATGTTTTAAAAACACACAAAACTGATCATTCAAATCAAAATAAAAAACGAAAAGAATGCAAACAAAAGAAATATTTACATAATATACAAGGGTAGTAATCAAGCAAAGTATCTTTTAAGGGCTTGACCATTCACCGGATAGGTGTCAAGCTGCCCTTCAAGATTCTACAATCGAAAGGAACTAGGACCCAACTTTTCAGCAATAAAAAATGGCCCAAGCCACAAATTTTGAAACTTGGTATGTTCACCCTTTCCTTCGTGTGGTTTGTCCCACTTTAAGACGAGATCGCCTACTTCAAAATTCCTATCAGAAGCAGAATTAGAATCGAACCATCTTTTAATCAGTTGTTGATGTTGTTCTAACTTGCGCTTAGCTTGGGTTCTTACTCCTTCTAACTTCATCAAAGCGTTAATATGACTTTCTAAAGGGGGACAATCTTCTTCTTGAACTTTTGTGACAATTGAAGTGAAGGAAGAAGAATATGAGGTGGCAAAATGGATTCTTTGCCATAAACGAGAAAAAAGGGGGAATTACCTATAGCGGCTTTAGGTGTTACTCTATCAGCCCACAATGCATTAAGTAGTGCGTTGTGCCAGTTCTTGTGATTTTCAGCCACAGTTCTCTTGATAATTTTGATCAAGTTCTTGTTGGTTGATTCTGCTAAGCCATTTCCCTGAGGGTAGTAACTAGCAGAATACTTCATCTTTATTCCCTTTTCTAAGGAGAAATCACTCATCTCAAGAGAATAAAAGTATGAAGCGTTATCAAAGACAAGACAATCAGGGATGCCAAAATGGGTGATGATATTCGAGTTTAGAAAGGCAATCACCTGACTTGTGTTAACAGTTCTTAGCGTGGCGGCTTTAGACCATCGAGTAAAGTAATCAGTGGTTGTCATAATAAAATTGTGATGTTGTGAGGATGGAGGGTTAATAGGACCAATGATATCAAGGCCCCATTGCTGGAAAGGAGAATCGACTGAAACGGGTTGCAAGGGGAAGGCTGGTTTCTGCAATCGCCCTGATGCTTTCTAACAAATGATACATTTACGACACAAGGCATGGGCGTCCCTAAAAAGCGTGGGCCAGTAATAACCGGCTCTTAAAACCTTATGAGAAGTGGTGTCGCCACCGAAGTGACCACCAACCTCTCTTGTATGCAACTCAAGCAAGACCTTCTCTGCTTTGTCCTTTTCAAGACAACGCATCAATACACCGTCAAAATTCTGACGAAACAGTATACCATTAACTCGATGAAAGGAGGCGGAATTTAGTCTCAAATCTCTTCTCTTGGAAGGGTCGAGGTGACGGGGTGCTGATCCATGTTCAAGACAAAATATAATATCATCGTACCAAGGACTTACGAGGCTTTGTGCGCAACAAATCAAATTCTGATCATGTTGTTCTAGGTCCGACATATCACTATCTTCTTCCTGTTTGGTTTCTGAATCAACAACCAACTTACACAATCCTTGGCCTCTCACAATCTGTGATGGGGTGATCTCTAAGTCATACTCCTGCAAGGAGGTGACCCAGTTGGCTCTTTTCTCTCCTAACTCCTTTTGCACTAACAAGTTCCTTACGGCAGGGTAGGGGACAATGACCTTCGTTCTTGACTTCAAAAGATATGACCGGAAATGCTTAACTGCCTTGAAGACAGCGTAGTCTTGCTGATCAACCACTGGGTAGTTAAGTTCGACACCTTTGAAAGAAGAGCTCATAAAGGCGATGGGTACTTTGTTGTTCTCGAAATTCTTCTGAGTTAGGACCGCGGCATAGGAACGATCAGAGGCAAAAGTGTAGAGTGTAAAGTCTTGAGAGAAATCAGGGCTCATGAGAGATGGAGCGTCAATTATGGCCTTATTTATATCGTTAAAAGCTTGGTTTTCAGTGGGTCCCCAGTGATATTGGGTGTCCTTCTTAATCAGGTTCTGGAGAGGTCTGACCATTTCGGAGAAACTGGGGAGGAATCTTCTCACGAAATTGATCTAGCCTAGGAAGGACTGCATGGATTTTTTGGAGGTAGGTGGGGGAAGTTTAACGATGACTTGGGTCCTCTCAGGATCAATAATCATTCCATCACTAGACACAATGAATCCTAGTAGTTTACCCTATTCTACTGCAAAGATGGATTTCTTGGGGTTCAAGGAGATGCCGTATTTACGACATCGTAGTAGAACGACTCGTAAGTGAGCTAGATGATCGTCTTTGTTTTTAGAATAAACGGTCACATCATCTAGGTAGACTACTACGGAGTGATTGATTAAGCCTCTGAAAGAAATGTCCATTGCTCTCTGAAAGGTAGCACCGACGTTAATCAATTCAAAGGGCATTTTGCGATAGGCATAAGTGCCCCACGGGGTATGGAAGGTAGTTTTTAGTTGGTCTGGAGGAGACATCAAGACTTGGTTGTATCCAGAGAAACCATACAGTAAGGACAGCCTCTCAGAACCAGATACTTGTTGCAAGATCTGTTCCATGGGAGGGATAGGATAATTATCTTTGTCAGATGCTTTGTTGAGGTTTCGGAAATCGACACAAAGTCAAATTTCCCCGTTTTTCTTCCGCACTGGGACGAGGTTGGATACCCATTGAGTGTGTCTAACAGGAAGAATTATTTTAGCACTTAGGAGTTTATTCAATTCTTTTTGTACGGTCGGTTCTAGCTTAGGATGCATTTTCCTCAGTTTTTGTTGGAAAGGTAAGGTTTGGGGTTTCATCGGGATGACATGCTGTATAATGTTAGGATCGAATGTCTTAAGATCATCATAAGTCCAAGCAAAGACATCCTTAAATTCTTTAAATAATTTAACAAAAGCAACTTTTTCTTGTCTAGAACATCCCAAGCCTAAGTTGATACACTAAGGATTTTCACTAGTCCCTAAGTTGACTTTTTCATAAGATAATGAGGAACTGTTGGTTTTGCAATTGACCGTCTTTTTAAATTTATCTTCAAAATCATAAATTTTTTCTAGTCTAACAACAGATTTGGGTATGAGATTTACCATCTCCAATAGAGCTTCTGGAGATTTCAGATTAGGTATTACCGTAAAGTCCTGCAAATTGTTGTCATGCGTTTTTTCATCTATCACAGCACCTTGAAAGGTTTCTTCCATGTGCAGAAAGTTAATGATCTGCTGATCATCATCAAATACTCTCCAGTTCGTGATATTGTCAGGAACCGATGGTCGAAATAACAGCTCCACGGAGAAAGCATTTGGGGATAAGCCTTCTGTAGGAAGAAGTTTAGAGGCAACATTAGCGAGTAGATCTACTTCAGAATTATTTGATCTAGGAATGAAATTTATATTAAAAGTAGAAAATTTGTTCATTAAACTCCATACCTCAGACTGGTAACATTTGAGATGAGGAGAAAGATAGTGTATAGAATCTCTCACCTGTCTAACCACTATCTTAGAGTCACCGAATACAACTAGATTTTGAATGTGCATGTCCAAGGATTTTCTGAGACCTTGTAATAAAGCCTCATATTCTGCAATATTGTTAGTACATTCAAATTCTAATCTACAAGCCAATAACATCTTGTTATGTGTCGGATCTATAATGATCCAGCCTGCACCAGCTCCTTCTTTAGACTTGGAACCATCGAAATATAGAGACCAAATTTGATTCCCATCGGGCTCACAGGACTGTTGGATAGAAGCTGTTGGTTGCATACATGCTAGGATCTCGGACTGATGCTGCGGATTGTCGATAGGTGAAACTTCAGCCATGAAATTTCCGAAGTAAGTGTCCATTCCTTTGACTTCAGGTGCATCAGCGAGAGGTGTATATGGTTCATTTGTATCATTCAAGTTTGTTACCGTGAACTTAAGATAACGCTCACGATTCACCCTGATCTTGTTGGGCTTACCGTTTTCTGGAAGCCATAAGTGAGACCAGTCTGTAGCGAAGTAACCGTGTAGCTGCTCCGACCAGTCCCTGCTAAAAAGCATACCATACACTTTGGGAATATCTACCACAATTATATCAATAATCTGATGAACCTTTGGGTTAGACGATAATCTAATCAATACATTTTTTAGTTCGCCTATAACTTCAACGTCTGATCGATCAATTTGTATAATTTTCAAAGAAGATGGTTCCACTTCAGCGTTAATATTTTGGCAGACTGACCAAGGCATCACATTTGATGATGCTCCTGAGTTAACCATACAATTATGCACATTTCTGTTGAAGATTTCGAAAGTTAAAAGAAAAGGAGGTACATTCTTGCAAGTATTTAAAGTTGTAGTTTGTGATTTCTTACTCGCGTTTTCTAATGCTATTTTATCTACATTATTTACATTGTTATTTACATTATTATTTATAGAAGTTACAGGAAGGCTTCCTTTATCTTGAGAATCAGGATTGTTTTTAGTGGAAGTCTTCTATGGCACTTTTCTTTGCCCAACCTTATTGTTATTTGAATTACCATTCTTGCCATTTTCTGAAATATTTTGCAACATCTTTTGCAACAAAAATGGAAATTTCAACAACTCATAAATAGAAATGTTAGCCCTTAATTTCTTAAGATCTTCAACAACATCATAATCTAATTTAGGGATAGCATTACTCTGTTTTGTTTCTACTGATTTAGATGGCTTTGGAGGTGAAGTTGTAGTGTTTTCAGCAGGAGGTTTATTTGCCGTCTTACTCCTAGTGTTGTACGGGTGAACAGTCTCGAAGTTGGCTTGAAAGATACTATCCGAGAGGTGTCCAAAAATATTTGGAGAAGACTCTTCTTCTTGAGTGTTTTCCTGCTCGACTTCTTCTTGAGGAATATCAGGAGGGATCAAGTCATCTTGGGCTTCTAGAATTGTCTGGAGAGTACATTGCAAACTTTCTAGGTTTAAGCCTTCAGGGTTTGGGTTAGGCCAGTTGGTTTGAAAAGGCTTTCGGAAAGGAGGTTTGTATGGTCCTTTACTCGAAGAGGATTCTTCAGTTGACCTTTTTAAATCTATGACTTGATTAGTCAATTTTTGTACAACTTTGGTTAAATTTTCCAAATCAGAGTTTCCGGGTTGTGTCTTGTTTTGCGTAGGTTTGGGTAGAATTTAAATATTCTTTTTAGAAGAAGAAACAGTCTCAGTTTCGTTGCTAGAAGAGCCCTTAAGGCTAATTATGTCTTTTTCAATCTGGGTAGCTTCTTCGAAGGCTTCTAACAACGTGGCCTTTTTAGATCTTTTAACCCAAATAGCGATACTTTGATGTAGAGCTTTAGTGTAGTAAGCTATTACAAGAGACTCAGCAGGCATAGAGTCTGCAGGGATTCAATTTTTAAGAGTTAGAAATCTTTGATTGAAATCTTTAACTTTTTCTTTTGGGTTCATCTTTAAACTCGAAAGGTCCATGACTAAGACTTCCAGAGGTTTACCATCTCCGAATTTTTCCAAAAAACAAGATTCAAACTTTTCCCAAGACACTATGGTGTGAGGCTGTTGGGAGAAGTACCAAGTGGATGCATTACCCTCGAAGGTGTAAGGGAACAACCTATAGACAAAGTCTTCATGTTCAACATTACGGAGTCTGATGGCTAACATAAATTTTTTGATATGATCTTCGGCTATATGTTTTGAATCAGGATCAAACTTAGGAAGACATTTCTCCGAGTGCTTAGGTAAGGGGTGCTAGGCTCCAGGTACAGCTACAACATCCTGGTCCAACCAGAGTCTAGCAGGGTTGTTCTGATTTGCCATTGGAGTAGTGGGTGTGGGAGGACGTGAAGGTGAATTGCCTTCGTCAGAAGATGAATCTCCTCCAGAAGAGGAAGGAGATGAGGGAGGTGGTAAAGGAGGTATCCTAGATCCTCCTTCAACAGGATTTGTGTTTGGATCTTTAGGATTCACAATGGGATCTGTATCGCCTAACTGTTCTCTGATATCAGAGAAATCTAAAGGTTGACCCCACGGGCGGTTTGGTCGCCTAAGACTAGCTAAGGCACTATGTGTTTTGATAAGAGATTGATGAACGATCTCTTGGAGATCACCACCTGTAGGATTAGGGGTTGCTGGCTCAACTGTGATCTGCGGATCCTCGGTTGAAGTAGTTGTTGTTTGAGGGGGGATATTATCTTGTGAATGACTTCTAGTCACTATAGGTGTGCGATTAGGTGGAGGAGGATTCTTGCGACCACCTCGTGCCATTAATTAAGTTCAGACCCTCCTTCTAGCGCCATTTGTTGATGGGCGAAATTGACCGTCCATCAACTGGGAGAGTGGAACCAGTCCGGGGTTGTCTAAATAACCCAAACCATTTGGAATGGACCACCCTGACGAGTTTAACGGCTCCGTTGGCTGCTCTAAGGTCTCCTATGAAAACCAAAGAGAGAATTGATCTGAGCTAAGTGATCTAAACTAAATAAAATTAATAAAACAAACTGAAATTAAACTAAAACTAAATATAGCTATTCTAACTATGACATACAATCCACTAATTACTATTGTAATAACTCAAATCAACTATCTAATTATCAGCTGCATTATTACTTATTCA
>ML815596.1:35955-60066 GCA_009831015.1 Picea engelmannii
TGTTCTCCCACGAATGAGGATGAACATTATTACAAAAATCATAAGTATATATAAGTTTCTCCACAGGGTAAAACATCCCTGTGGATAATTATCAAACAGTTTTACATAATCAGGGAAAAATCCCAAAATCTCCTAAACTAAGAGAATAAAATGCAAGTGAAATCTTTGAGACATCCCCTAACTGCTCATCATATCTACTGCCAATTCGAATTTGCCTGCAATAGAACACAAATATCCAATTAGAAAGATATTTCATTAAGAAAACAATAAAAAATTTATTCCACAGACTTAGCTACAGAATCTTCTGATTCTGTAGCTAGTCAAGAATAGCATACAAGACCAGATAGCAATAAAATAAAATAAAATCCAATCATCTTTTATTAATCATCAAAAAACGAATTACCAATGATTCAAGTGAAACTATCATTTAAATTAAACAATATCAAAATGAATGCAATCGAAACAGAGTAAAGAATGCTCTGTTTTCAGTTACCATAAAACTAGGTCATATAGAAATCAAGTTGTTTCATATTAAATGAAATGAATGGTGAATCGTATCATATGGGATTCGATGTAATCCAATACAATCACAACCATAATTTAATCCAACAAACTCATAATCTACCATGGTCAACATCGATTTGATACTGCTGTAATGATAAACATAAGATTCCTGTTGTTTCAATCAAAAACCAATATGGGAAGGCTGTTACGATACAGTCAAAATGAAAAGCGCATAACAGTATTAACCATCTTTTCCATAGATTTAGATTGTTGGGCGTCACACAGTCAAAATTCAACAACATTGATAACCATAAGCTGGGTAGCAATCAAATAAAATCGGGTTTGAATCAAATATAGAACAATTCGTCATCCTGGGTATGATCATTTCCGTTTTACAAATCCATTCATAACCGAATATCCATTGTCATTTCCATTCAAAAGAGAACAGGGTCGACGGGCCACAACAAATTGACTGGCTGGGAATTGCATGACTGTTACGATTTGTATCAATTCACGATTTGGGTAGATATAAAACAAAACCTTTTTTAAACATAATCCAAACCGTATCCGAGCTGGTCAAAGTCATATGTAAAAAAAATTGTAACAGATAACCATCGTTTACCCATCCTGTGCATCATGACCAATTCAGATCAAAACATAGATCGTGTTTCAAAATTTGAAATGCAAAACAGTTTGTCTATAATAGATGCAACAGAACATTCAATTGCAACCAATTTAAAACAACCAAATCCACATTATGATCAATAGGATCAAATCAAAACTAAAACGATAACAAAATTCGATTTATCAAAACGAAATTATATACAACAATGCATGCTTATGTGTCAACACCAATCCACGCTGTAAACAGAGCTTATGAATGTGTCACATATAAACAAGGGGACAGTCATACCACTGAGGTTGCTCGGGCTATGCCAATTTCGAATTGACAATTGATGTAGCCGACTCGACGTTCTTGAATAGAATTGAACCTGTTGTTCGCTGTCTCTTGTCAGTGGGTTGCACCTTCTTATTGTGACTGGTAAGTTTTGCCACTTGATCCTCCAGAGCATGAATTATGGATTGCAACATCGACACATCTAGGTAGTATCTTTCCAACCATAAGCCACATTGATCGCATGGTGGAACAACTGGTTGAGTAGGAGAGGTTTTTGACAAGTTACCGAGGGTTCCACGAGGCATTTCAATGCCTAGAAAATCGGGATCATTCCGCAAACAAGGTGGTAGGTTTTTGACAAAGTCATATGAGGGTTTGTCATTCAGACCTTCTGAGTAGGGATACTTATTTGCAAGGAAACGTTCAATCTCTGAATCAGAATCTTCATTGACCATTATAGGCTCCGGGTTGATAGGGGGTTTCGGTTTATTTCTTGCCATGCGAGAGATTAACTGAGCGTTTTTCTTGCCTTTAGAATTCGCATTAGGTTTGGTTTTGAGCTTGTTAGCCACAGGTTTGACATTTTCCACATCTGTGGTCACAGAATTGGGTAGAACAATAGGTGGCTCAGGTAGAGGTTTGGGTAGCAGGGCACTGTAAGGGATAGGGGGGATAGGCTTGCTTTCGCTCACCATAGGTTTATCAACCCGTGGTGGGCTCGAGTCAGCAAAATCATTACGTTTAAGGAAATTCTCCCAACAGTCACGACGTAACCCTAACTCATAAACCATAAGCATTTTAATTAACCCGAAATGGAAGAGGCTGGTATCAGCCTGGTTACGTTTATACCTTTTAGCCATCTTAAACAGACTCCTATGCAGGTAGTGAGGCATATTAAGCTCGTAGCCTATAAAAACCATCAATAGACGAAGGTGAAACAAGAAAACAAACCCATACCTACCCTCGCAAGTAATGAATTGCTTGATTATCATTAGTAGGTCATGCCAGCGTTATTTTAGCATATTTGAGGGCAATCCTTTGTCGTAGGAGTTCACCATCCGAGATCGGAAGAACAATGTCCACGAGACATATTTCACCTTGCAATTTTTTCACCACTTCTATCCAGTAGCAGGCAGACTGGTAGCCAAACTAAGAATTTTCTCATTAATTTCCAGTTGCACATCCCCAACCTTGGCTCGACAGCCATCGAAGGTTAATGCAAATTGTCGAGCCATGCTAGGGTTATAACCATCGAATCTTCGTATGAACGGGAGCCATCCGAATTCATCCAGGTCGCTATAAGCACCATCGAACATCAGCAATGCTTGGAAACCGTTGGGCTCGACCCTTACGACTGGAGCCATGGCTTGTGTGCATAGTAGGGTTTGGATTGATCAATACAATACACAGAGGCGAAACTCGTTACGGCTAACATCTGAAAATGCTCAAAGGGGAATGAATTAATTGTATGCGTGCGAAGGTGGTGGGATTATCACCGCCATGTAGGATAATAATGGCACAGTACAGTGTTGTTCCATCCACCATAATATCGTTTAAACCATATGAATCGGCCAACCTGACAATTTAGGCGGTGGATAATTGTATCAACTTGCCATATCAAGACCATATATTATATCAATGAGTCATTGCATAACTTCAAACCAATAAACCAAAACCCAAATTTAACCAACGCACCATTGCATAACTTCAAGCTATTTCCATGAAACTCATGATATTACCAATGCGCTTGTTGCATAGTCAAATGTTTTGATTCGAAGTTTTTTAATATATATTGTAACAAGAGATCTCATAAAATCGATAAGTGAAGAGCTCATAATAATAAGGATCATATCATATAATACCAAAATCAACCATGACCCTTGTAGAAACAAATGTAACCAATAAATTTGCAAGCTCAATGGATTATTAATCAAATAAAATCAAAATGCACAATCGAAGTAAAAGTAGGTAAATGGACGTAGTTTGAAGATCATCCCGGCCACTTAATAGAAAACCAAAGGTAAGTGCTTTTCAGAATATCAATGAGAAGATCACGACAGTCCAAATAGTGATGGATGAGTTTTCACGCTTTCAGTCGTGAAAACTAAATCGAAACCAATTACAATTGTCGCATGAAATAAAGAGGATGTCTGCTTGCAAAATGCGACGATGAATTGATGTTCAGGAGACAAAAGGTGTAGGCAGCTTATATGAAAATTGAAAAAATTGAATTGGCTTCCAACACATATGTGGGGTACTTTCTCTTAGTATCATTCAAATTCTCACTGAAATATGCAACAGACCTATTATCTTGGCTCAAGACTGTTTTGATTGTAACTCCACTAGCATGACATCTTACTTGAAATGTCTTCCCGAAATATAGCAAGACCAGAATTAGTTGTTCTGTTATCTTCTCCTTTAATATTCTGAAGCCTTTCTCAGTCTCTTTTGTCCACTTAAAAGACTTGTCTCTTTTCTTCACTGTATCTAGCATCGGTGTACAAATTCCACTGAAATTTCTAAAGAACTTTCTATAGAAACTTGCTAATCTATGGAAGCTTCTCACCTCGAATATGTTCCTTGGATATGACCATTCTTTGATTTCTTTCACCTTCTCTGGATCCATCTTCAGTTCATTTGAAGAGATCACAAAACCCAAATAAATGAGTTATGTCTTCATAAAAGAGGGTTTCTTCAAATTTATCAACAACTTCTCTTTCTTCAATATTTTCATCATTAATGTCAGATGTCTCAAATGTTCTTCTTTAGTTTTACTAAAGACCAGTATATCATCCAAATATACAATCAAAAAATTACCAATGAAATATTTCAATACCTTATTCATCAACCTCATAAAAGTACTTGGGGCATTTGTTAAGACAAATGGCATAACAAGCCATTCATACAACCCGTCATTTGTCTTGAAGGTTTTTTTTCACTCATCACCTTCTCTCATCCTTATTTCGTGATATCCACTTTTCAAATCTATCTTTGAAAAATAATTTTCTCCACTCAAACAATCTATTAAGTCATCAATCCTTGGTAAAGTAAATCTATACCTGATGGTGATCTTATTTATGGCTCTTGAGTCTGTACACATTCTCCATCCTCCATCCTTTTTCGGACTTAACACAGTTGGTACTGTGCATGGACTTAATCTTTCTGTGACCAATCCCTTGTCCATCAAATCCTGGACTTGTCTCTTTACCTCCTCATTCTCTTGAGGTGTCAATATGTATGCTTCTTTTTTTGACAAACTCGCTCATGGTATTAGATCAATGTGATGGATGATACTCCTGATGGGTGGAAATGAGCTAGGAATCTCATCCACTACAATGTCAACAAAATTCTCTAATATCTCCTGAACTTCTTCAGGAAGATCATCCATAGAAGTACTTGTAAGGATAAATGTTGATTTCCTCACCACAACAAATTGCATCTCCTGTTCCTTGTTTATTTCACTCAGGAGCTCCTTCCCACTCATGAGAAGTATACTTGTGTTGGCTTCTTCCTTCACTTTATTTTCCTCTATTGGCAATAACATGTGTGTTATACCATTCTTATCCAAGGTATATGCATTTATTCTCCCATCGTGAATGACATTCCTGTCAAACTGCCATGGTATCCCCAACAAAACATGACATACATCCATGGGAATCACATCACACAAAATCTCATCTCTATATCCTCCTATTTTAAATTCAACTAGACATTATTTAGTTACCATTACCTGGTGACCCTTTTGCAACCATGAGACTCTATACAGAATTGGATGTGCAGTTGTCTCTAGCTCCAATTTCTCCACCATCTCTATGGATACTAAGTTATCAGTACTCCCATTGTTAATTATCACATTGCATACTTTGTCTTTAGTATTGCAATCAGTTCTAAACAAACAGTTCCTCTACACTGGATTTTCAATGTTTGGTTCTGGTTTCAAGAGAAACTTCTTCATCATCAAAGATTTTCCATCTTCTTCACCTTCTTCTTCAACATTATGCTTATGCACTTTCAAAATGTGAACTTCACCTCCTCCTTTATTTCTCTTGGGAAATTCCCAAGACATGTGTCCTGTCTTTCCACAGGCATAACACTTCACTTCTCCTTCTCTACCTCTTCCTCTTCCTCGAGGAAAACAGTTTTTTCCACCACTCTATATCCCTCAGGAATTTCCTCCTCTTTTTGAGTGACTACGTGGTTTTTCAGTCTCACCCTTGGGAATTTGTGCCTTGTCATGGGAAATTCCATTGCCTTGGTTTAGAATCCTACCTCAGCTTTGTTGGCTCTACTTCCTGGCCAAATTTTCTTTTGCCTTCAATGCCATCTGATAAGCATCCTACACTTTCCTTACTATCATCGTGATGATTTCATCCGATATTTCATCAGTCCTAAAAGAGTCCTAAAAGAGTTTGAGGATGTGTTTAAGGAGATACTAGGACTACCCCCAAAGAAAGATATTGATTTCTCTATAAATTTTATGCCTGGAGCAACTCCAGTGTCAAAGACTCCCTACAAAATGAGTACTCTAGAGCTGAAGGAGTTGCAAATGTAGCTTGAAGAGATATTAAAGAAGGGGTACATACACCCAAGTGTGTCACCTTGGGGTGCCCCAGTGTTATTTGTGAAGAAGAAAGATGGGACCTTGAGTTTGTGTATTGATTTTAGGCAGTTAAATAAAGTAACTATGAAGAACAAGTATCCCTTTCCAAGGATTGATGATCTCTTTGATCAATTGAAGGGTGCAATGATATTTTCAAATATTGATCTCGGGTCAGGATACCATCAGGTAAGGATTAAATATGAAGACATCAACAATACTACCTTCAGAACAAGGTATGGTCACTATGAGTTTATAGTGGTGCCATTTGGGTTATCAAATGCACTTGTTGTTTTCATGTGTTTGATGAATTGTGTTTTCCGAGAGTACTTAGACAAGTTTGTCATTATCTTTTTGGATGACATCCCTGTATATTCCAAAACCGAAGAAGAACATGAGCATCACTTGAGGTAGTGTTGCAAGTGTTAAGAAAACACCAGTTGTATGCCAAATTGAGCAAGTGCTCATTTTATCATAACCAAATTCATTATTTGGGGAATATTATATCCAAAGAAGGGATAGCAGTGGATCCTAAAAATATTGAGGCTATTAGAGGATGGCTAGCACCAAAGAATGTGACATAAGTCAGATCCTTCATGGGTCTAGCTAGCTACTACATAAGATTCATTGCGGGGTTTTCAAGGATTGCTCACCCAATCACTTCCTTGCAAAGGAAAGGGGTAAATTTTCAATGGATAGTAGAATGTGAAAAGGGCTTCCAGCAATTGAAGCACATGTTAACCCCTGCTCCGATTCTGAGAATTGAAGATCCTAATGAGGAATTCATGGTTTGCACAGATGCATGCAAAGAGGGACTTGGTGGAGTCCTCAGTCATAATGGTTTGGTAGTATGTTATGGGTCCAGAAAGTTGAAAGAGCATGAAAGGTTCTATGCCACTTATGATTTGGAGTTGGAAGCCATAGTACATGCCTTAAATAAGTGGAGGCACTACCTCATGGGAAATAAATTTGAACCAAGGACAAACCATAATGGTCTGAGGTATTTGTTTGATCAACCAAATTTAAATTCTAGGCAAATCAGATGGTTGGAATTCCTCTGTGAGTATGAATTTGATATCAATCACATCAAAGGAAGGGAGAACAAAGTGGCTGATGCACTAAGTAGGAGAGTGCATGAGTTACATGCTACAACCATTAGCATGTACCAAATAGATCTTAAAGGTAAAATTTCTAAAAATGCAAAAGTAGATTTGTAGTACGTGGAGATTGTAACAAAATTGTAGCGAGGTTAAATGCAACAAATAGTCGAAGATTATAAATTGGGAGATGATGGAATGATCCTGTATAGGAACAAAATTTTTATACCCAATTCTATGGAATTTAAAAGTATGATCTTGAAGGAAATGCATACTGTGCCTTATGTAGGACACCCAGGATATCAGAAAACAATGACAACAGTTAGGAGCCAATATTATTGGCCAGGTATGAAGAAAGAAACTCCTGAGTACATTTCCAGATGTATGGAGTGTCAAAGGGTCAAGGCTGAGCATAGACACCCAGCTAGGTTATTACAACCATTACCCATTTTTGAGTGGAAGTGGTAACAATGGATTTCATCACCAAATTGCCAAGGACAAGCAAGCATCATGATTCTATCATGGTAGTGGTGGACAAGCTTACCAATGCTACCCATTTTATTCCATTGAATAATACTCACAAAGAAACCAATGTTGTTGGCATCTATATGAGGGAAGTGGCTTGATTGCATGGTATTCCAAAGACAATCGTGTTTGATAGAGACCCAAAATTCAGTTCAAAATTTTGGAAGGATTATTCAAGGCGTTCAGAACCAATCTGAACTTTAGTACAGCCTATCATCCCGAGTCTGATGGGAATACATAGAGGGTAAACCAAGTAATACAATATATGTTAAGAATGTATGTGATGGACAAACCATCAAAGTGGGAAGACTATATACACTTGGTAGAGTTTGCTTACAACAATGGGTACCAAGCATCTCCGAATATGAGCCCGTTTGAAGAACTTTATGGCAGAAAGTGCAACACTCCAACAATATGGGACAATCCAGATGATAGGGCACTGATTGGGCCAGAATTTATCAGAGAAATGGAAGAGAAAATGTTGAGGATTAAACATAATCTAAAGGCTTCCAAAGACAAGAAGAAAATCTATGCTGAAAAGGGTAGAACTCAGAGGGAGTTTAAAGTGGGTGATCATGTATTCTTGAAGGTTAAGTTTGTTGGCACAGGGGAATACCCAGGGTTCAATGCTTCAACAACGCACCAAACAAACCCTAACTACCTGCCCTTTTGGGAACACCTATGAAGCAGATGAAGTCTCACCTGAGGTAGAGGTAGGGGGGGTTGTAGGAATCAAGTGTCTACAACCTAGCTGGGACACAGATCTGTAATCACAACACTTAACAAAGAACTTAGCTAATCAATATGCATTATTTCTTAACTCCCATTCATGTCACAAATTAAACCCTAAATACAGAACAACATAATAATGAGCAGATCACACACTTCTAATCGCTCAACACATAGCATTAACCCGGATCTAGCATTCATTTACCATTAATAGAGCACTAAGCATCCATGCATCGATATAACATATATAAATATCAGTGCATTAAGAAGATAAACACATAACAACATAAACAACATTGCACAAAACACATCAACACAAGATATATGTGGTTCACCCCAGTGTGGGGCTACGTCCACCAACTTCTTCTTCTTCTTCTTCTTCTTTATTAGTCTTCTTCAATATTTTACAACCATATGCTACTGTGCACAGAGCCACATATCCCAACTCCATAGAGGATAGGATATCTGCACGCAGCCCACCAGATCCTCCTTCCCAAAATCAGGTCAAGGCACAGAGGCAACTCCATATTAGCACAAAGTATTACACAGTCTATGCACAAAGCCTCTTACAATCACTTTCACTAAGCCAAACATATCGTGCACATAGCCAACTAGATATACTTCTTACATTGCCTAGATACTTATTTATACATTACAAAAAGTCCTAAACATGGGTAAACCCATGGGCTGACATCCCATACCCATTACATAAACCCTAAAATCCCAAAAAGCTCACAAAACAAGCAAGATCCCACGATATCCACTTCGCTTGGGGGCTCCATCTTCAACCAGCCCGTCGAAGTCCCCAAAATGGTAAAACATGACCAATGTTCTCTCAAAACTTGGTTGAGGGCCAACAGGCCCCCAACACTCACCTGTGACTCGTCCTGAGTCACTCCGATCTGGGAAATACTTCTTAGAAGGCCTCGAGCTTAGCTTGAGATGTCTCGACTTGTTGCTTCGCCAGAGCCTTCTTCTTGGATAACTCCTAAATTACTTGCTTGGTGATAGACCCTTCCAGGAATTTTTTCACTGTTGTAACCACTTGTTCATCTGTGAGCCTCGTCCTTCGATCTCTTCAAAAAGCGTGCAAGCTTTGTCCTGCACTGGATGAAGTTTGTGTGTCACCTCCATGACTCTGCTCTGGATGGCACTGAATTGTTGTTGGATTGTGTGATGTTCCTGTGACCTCTTCATCTTCTCAACTATAGTAAGCAACTTGATCTATGCTTTCATGATGGACGCCTGCTGCTTCGCCTCCTGGAGCTGTGCTTCTAATTTCCTCAGCTCTATATCTTCTGTAAGGCATTCATAGGTTTGCGCACTTTGATCACTTAATTGTTTACACTCCAAGGCCAATTCCCTGATTCATTCTACTGCATTCCTGGCAGCTTCTTCCCTTTGATCATGCACTTCTTGTAAAGTGCTCAACACTGATTGGATTTCTAGATCCATTACTCTTGCTTGAAGTTGTTGAATGGATTCGACATGCTTCCCCACTTGCATCTCAGTTGAATCTGGTTCCTCCTATGCCAAGCCCGACACAGAGAGAAGTGCTCTAGCTACTGCCTCTTTGACCACAGTCTTCTCTACAAGTTGCTGGTCTTTTTCTTTTTGCATATTCTCTTTTCCCTCCTTGAACATCACCCTAATGTCATCTTTCTCTTGTTGCACAACTCGATGTTGCTCTAAGGCATCCTCCTTTTCTTGCTTCATGGATTCTGTAGCATATTCCTTTTCTTCTTGGGCTCAACGAAGTCAATCTTCTGTCACATATGCCAACCTTCACAATTGGGTGGGTTCATCCCCCAATTATACACTTTCTACGAAGGATGGTGTAGTAGGCACTATGCGGCTCAAATGGATATCTTGCTGGATGTCCTTGAGCTCCTTCTCTATTTTTTCATACATCGACTCCTTCTTTTCTCCCTGTCTTTGCAATATGTTTTCTGACACATCCTCTACGGCTGTGATGATGAGATAAATATCATCCACTTTGAGGAAATTCTTTGACTGAGGCTTGTTGGTGCAGGCCTTCTTTCTGGCTGAAGGGTTCTCTGAGGAAACCTTCCTCTTTTGCGATGCTTCTATTGTGGGGGATTATTCAGCGGTGTGGCTTCACCTTTGTCTTCCCCTCCTTACACTTGGTTCACTTTGTCTCCTCCTCCTCCTACAGGTGAGTCAGGCCTACTTTCATCTGATGCATTGTCCTCCTCATCAATTTCTATGTCTTGGACTTCATCCTTTTTCTTCTTTTTCTTTTCTTTTCTCTATCCGTCATACTCAGTTCGGGTGACCAGAGGACTTTCGATAATGTCAGGGTCAGAGAGTTATACATATTTGAATGGTACAAGGAATTTTGCTAGCCATTCCTTAGTGATCTCTGCCATGTCTTCACTAGTCAATTTATAGTAGGACTGCAGCTCCTCCTTACTTTCATCCCTGTGTGCGGTGATGTAGATGAAGTGTTGGTCTGCGCAAAACTTTGCTCATGGCCTCTACTAATGGAGTGTATTTGGTGTCATTCGGGGGAATGATTCAATGGCGCGCTTCAGTTGTAGGTAGTAAGCATGGAAGAAAAAGTTCGACTGCCATTGCTTCACCATATCATTTGTATACCACAAGGTAGCAAACCTTGCGGCCAATGGTTCTAATGGCTCAACTTCTGGGAAAGATTCTCCTTCTGGCATTTTCCAGGTGACAAATGTGATTAAAATCAGTAACCAACTGAAATGAAATTTGTATCCTTGGTCCCGTTCTTCGTGACAGTCCTTTTCTAGTTCGTTGATGAGGTAACTCACCCAATTCATCTGCATTCCTTCGACACACTTCACTGCAAGGTCAACTACGAACCCTATGACTTGTGTTAGACGGTTCTTTCGAACAATCTTGCTATCTTTAAGCTGACAAGCTAGGTTCACTGTGGCATCCTATATGGAAGGTACCTTATAGCCTCTCTTTCCCTTCTCTACATCGCCATAGGCTTCCCTGGGTAGAACTGGTGAGGTTCCAGTCGCTACATGCTTAGTCTTGTGATCAGGTGGATCATCACCAGATCCATAGTCACATGCCTGTCAAGCCACAAATACCCTCCATGATAGCACGATAGGAGGATTTTAACACAAGTGTTAACCTCCTCATGTCAGCCGAAGTGGGGGATCTTCATCATGTTCAAGATCGCGGAGCGCACGAGATCCTTAATCCACAGTTGGGGAACTATCTTGGGCTTCTTCCTAGTCATCTTCATCAAGTACCTGTGCAGTGCGAGCATCACATAATTCTTCCGGTCTCCGAGGTTGAAGTCACTAATTTTGAGAGCTAGGATCAGTCCCAACTAGGGTCCAACTGTGCGTATCCCCTTCATGAGGTATGGAGTGATGATCGTGTACTCAAATTCATGCGGGACACTGTCACGCCTAACTGCACCAGCCAATGGAGGTATGTAGTCAAGCAAGATCATCGAGATCTGCTTCACGTTAGCCAGATCATTATGGTGTTTGTTTCTTTTCTTAGTTGCAGTTCGTCTAGACCGTTGTCTGGTCAAGGGGGATGCTTATAATCTGCCCGTCAACGATGCATGTATTCCTACAGAAATGAATTTCTTAGCCATTAGGTCTATCAAAATCTCGTCTACATATTTCTCTAGCGCGCTATGATCACCCAACATTCACACTTGTAATCACGGAGATCGGGTAGGCAAAAGACAGACAAGATAACCAAGTGGACGAAGAAGTCTAGATAACATAGTGCAAATGCAATCAATTCTCTGTTAGCTCGAATATCTCAGTTTGAAAAAATTTGTCCCGGCGTAGCATTTGACGGATTAAATAGACAATATCGTAACAGATTCCTCCAATGGGTAGGAATGTGTCAATCAATCCGAATCCATTCGTTATGGTGCGGTCTCAATGGTTTAGTGGTGATCTTTTCGGCAATAACTATGTTTCTAGCCATTCTGAAGCATCATTCTAATGTTTGGGATGCCTCCAACGGTCATATATCTTCACCATGGCAAAGTCCCATTCTGCACAGTTCTTCTATTCCGACGAGGTTTAAGCTCTTCAAGCCTTCCTTCCGCGAAGTTTTCTCTGGAACTTCCTGCAGTTTTTATAATTTTTTTTTGTTCTTACTGAGCTTTCTGGCCTTCTTTCCTGTGATTTGAGTCTATGGATTCCTCTTTCCATTCTTATTCTTATTGTCTTTTAGCGTAGTAACTTCGCACTGCTGAGGGTCTTTCAAAGGGTTCAAAGGTAATACCTCTTCTCTTACTATTTCCGTGGTGAATGCACTTCTTTCCTGCATGGATAGGTTCTTTAAGCCTTCTTGTGTTCTGTCAATTTCGACAACTAATTCTCTGGTCCTCTGTTGCTTCGACTTATCCTCTTGTTCTTGCATTAGTCACTCTATCTTTCTAGTTATGAAGTCCCTTCATTCTTTATTTATTTTTTATGTAGCTTTCTCCTCTGCTTTCCTTCTGATCTGTTCCTTCTCAATCCAATTCTTTCCTAACAAAAGTGCAAAAGGGGTGTTGTTCTCAACAAACTTAATGACCTCAAATTCTTCTCCTGTCGATGTTTCATGATAAATCATAGGTACATTAGTAACTCTTCCACATAGGGTTATCATCTTTTCTTTAAACAAAACTATCCTTCCTAATGAAGGTATGATAACAGGCTTTCCCAAAATTTCCCAAGTGCTTTCTGGTATAATAATCACTTGTGTTTCCTCATCCAAGACATAGTCTATGTTGAAGTCTCCTATTCTTGTTTCTATGCATGAATTCTCTTTTAAGATCTCCGGTAAACTGATGTTTTTGTGATCATTCAATGTTTCTTTCAGCTGTAATAACATAGTCTCTGATTCCTTCCATTTTTCTAACATATCCTTAGTCCCTTGACCTTCTTCACAATTTTCTTGTCTCATGTTCATGTTTTCGACTTTGGCAAGCATTCTAGGGAAATCCTCAACTTCGTGACCAATAAATTTACAACAAAGACAGATAGGACCTGTACCAGGGAATTCCTTAGCAAGATGTCTCAGTCTTCTACAATTATAACACAATGTCAATCCTCTCTTTCTTTTAAATGATCCCCAACCTTTCTTGTACTGCGCACTAGGATCACAGTGATGGACCTGCAATCTGCATAAATTCTTTCTAGGTTCCTACATCCACTTGTTAGTCCAAAAATTCTTTCTATGCATAGGAATAACATATCTTTCTCTATTTATATCAAATTTATTCGGATCAATTCTTTCTTCTAGTTGTGCCCTAGTTTTCAGACTAGGACAAAATCTATCAAACATACCTAGATTCATACTTTCGAAGAATTTTTTTTCACTTAACTTACCTTTATCAGAGAACAAAGATTTAAGATCTTACCTCTTTTCTTTAGATCCGATTCATTTCTTAGTACAAAGATTCACAATCCAAGTGGAATATTGCACACTACAACAACAGATCTATGTACAAATCTTTCTTTTCTTTAGTTCCCAACAATCACAGTTTCAGGTCCCGACAATAGAACCATTTTTTGGCATAGGGACAGACCTAGGGTTCAATGCTTCAACAAAGCACCAACAAAACCCTAACTACCGACCCTTTCGGAAACACCTGCAAAGCAGATGAAGTCTCACCCGAGGTAGAGGCAGGGGGGGTTGTAGGACTCATGTGTCTACAACCTAGCTGGGACACAGATTTGTGATCACAACACTTAACAGAGAACTTATCTAATCAATATGCATTAATTCCTAACTCCCATTCATGTCACAAATTAAACCCTAAATACAGAAAAATGTAGTAATGAGCAGATCACACACTTCCAATTGCTCAGCACATAGCATTAACCCAAATCTATCATTCATTTACCATTAATAGAGAACTAAGAATCCATACATCTATCTAACATATATAAATATCAGTGCACTAAGAAGATAAACACATAAACCACATAAATAACATTGCACAAATCACATCAACACAAGATATATGTGGTTCACCCCAGTGTGGGGCTATGTCCACCAAATTCTCCTTCTTCTTTATTAGTTTTCTTCAATCTTTTACAACCATCTTCTACTGTGCACAAAGCCACAGAGCCCAAATACACAGAGGACAGGATATCTACGTGCATCCCTCCAGATCAATGCATAGAGCCAACTCCTTATTAGCACAAAGTCTTACACAGTATACACACAAAGCCTCTTACAATCACTTGCACTAACCCAAACATACCATGCACATAGCCAACTAGATCTACTTCTTACATTTCCTAGCTACTTATTTATACATTACAAGGAGGCCTAAACATTGGTAAACCCATGGGATGACATCCCATACCTATTACATAAACCCTAAAATCCCAAAAATCTCGCAAAACAAGAGAGATCCTGTGATCTCTGCTTCGCCTGGGTGCTCCATCTTCAACCAGACTGTCGAAGTCCCAAACATGACCAATGTTCTCTCAAAACTTGGTCGAGGGCCAACAAAGGACAAAAATAGTTCACTGAAGTTGGGAAATTGTTCCAAGTTGGCAGCTAGATATAGTGGACCATTTGAATTCCTAGAAAGGATTGGTCCAATAGCTTATATGATTGCATTTCCTGCATCTATGTCTATTCATAATGTATTCCATGTATCATTTATAAAGAAATATATACTTGATGCTAATCATGTAATTGATTGGAATGTGATTCAGGTGGAGCAATAGGGTGTTATCCAAGTGCATCTGGTAAGCATTTTGGACCGAAAAATCAAACAACTCCAGAATCGATCCTGTTAGTACAAGATTGGGTTATGCCTCAGCGTTGCACAAGTGGCACTACCTAATATTTCTCAGAGAACATAATCTACATTTCATTATTCATTTTTGCAAATGAATACAATTGTTATGGGATTTTTATTTGTTTTGGGGAAAATTGAAATTATATTGAGTTATTCCCAATATCAAAGTTCAAGCATCAAAGAACCCACAGACTTATGCTACTGAATTGCATGCAGAAACACAGTTGGGAACTACCTACAGGCACTGCGTAATATTCTGGCATAGGCTAAATTGTGCAGAGTTATTCTACCAGTTTTGAGTCACTAATTTAAAACTTGGTTTATGAGCAGTTGAGGATGTATTTTTGAAAACCGAAGGAGGTTTTTGTTCATAACATTCCAAATAATAAAAACCTCTCTCTATTTTTCAAAATGTATTTTTATTTGAGAGATATTGGATATAGAAGTAGGTGTTGTGTACTTTGCACAGTGCCGCTGTGTACTAATTTCCTGTAGTGGTCACGGTTTTCATATTTGCCTTGTTGGGAGGTTTCCACATGTCAAGGAGGGTCCAAATGAATTCTCAAGGATCATTTAGATGTCAGGGGACACCTGCACCTAATATTTAGCTCCAACAAATGCTTCATGCATGAGGTGGAAACAATTTATTAATGACTTCCAACAAATTCCTGAAAATCAGCAGTTTGTTGGATTTTTGTCTCTTTGACTATTTCCACCTATCTCCAAGGCTTAGAATCCAATGGAGTAGAGGTGAGTCAACATACTTAGGTTATTTGGATGCTATTTTATATTTAAAGAGGGATATATCTCTTGGAGAAGGGAGATTGATGAGCCAAGAGAGGCTAGAGAGAGATGTAGCAGGCAGTTTTTCTGTGTGTGTTCATTTGTAAGCCTATGGGCATTTTTTGATTGTAAGCATTACTACTATTGGAGACTCATGAGAGATGTGATTTCAGATTGTAAATATTCTATCTATATTTCTTCTTATTTGAATATATTGTAGACTTGAGGATCAATGGCTGTCATTGATTTATGGATCCCTAAGAAGCAAAGGATTTGTTGTATTTTGCCCATCAATCATTGTTTATATTCAAGTACTTGTTGATTCATTAAATTGAGGGGATATTTATTTACTGAACATTTTATCGTATGCTTTCCTTCTTCATTTATTCCACCTATCAGCATATAATCTTGATTTCTGTTATGCAACTTTTGTGCCTTATATGAGTGGGATGTTTGTGACTCCATTGCCCATTGGTGTAGCCTACTGATCTGCAGTTTGCTGCCCTCTCTCTTTCTTTATCCATCTTGTTGATCCACCTATTCAAAACCAAAGTTATCTTTTACATTCTGATGGGTGCTGAGCTTACGCTTTAGCAGTCAAAGTGTGACTTTCAGTGCTAACAGATCCATAGGGCTTGTAAAGGTCCAATGGACCTAGTACTATCTCGAGGATGCTACTTGGGAGCATGAGGATGCAATGCGGTCATAATTCCCACATCTTTTTGAATATTTTGAAAATATTGTTGGTATGGTGTAAAATAATTGCACTAAAGACATTGCAAAAATAAGGGGAGGGGATTGTAATACCCCAAGGTCGAGCCCCTAATTTTTAATCATGAATTGTAAACATGTTTCATAGGCTGGTGATCCAAGTAATGATAAGATACGAGGCTTATGTGATAGTTGGGCCAGAGAGCTTAGGATGCCAAGATCGGGAGCCTGTTTTTTATATGTAAATATTCAAATCATTAATATAAAAGCATCATTGTGTGTAGACCGACCACGATGAAAGAGTATGGGGGAATAGGCTCCACTAGGTTGGGTAAGGGAGGGGGCTGAGAGGCTCGAAAAAAGGGGCTAAGTTTAAGAGCTTAAATCTTAGAGAATAATATATATTATTATTCTAAATGTTGTAAGGAGGATATGAATTTATCCTAAGTGGATTTGGTGAAGGGGAACGACTTCCAAATGGAGAGGAACATGCTTCATGAGCGCCATGTGTCATCTCAGGCACATGAAAATATATGTGGGGATTTTGACTATTTCAGGGATCCTTTTTCCATTTGTTTTCACTCACGCATGCAACTAGAAGGAAATCCATAAAATTGAGAATGCCAATGTTTAACCCTTGTAGCGAGCCAAAACTGATATATTTGTTGAACCTATACCCTGCGGGTTGCCTGTGTTTCATTCTGCCATTACCGCGCCCCACATCTAGTTTCTGTTGTCTCCATCACCCTTACCCATGTGATGAAGAGCTGGATTGAAGAAGCAGATTGTCAGGCCCATGGATTGAAGAAGCAGGTTGTTAGGCCTGTGAGAAATTCTCTCCAGGTGAGAGAGTTTGTTGAGGAAGTGAGTTCTCTTGGATGGAGTACAGTAGAAACTATAGATCTCTGAGAATTCCTGTCTGTCTTGTTGCTGAAACCCTCGAAGGGAGGTGGAGAAACCGATGGGCTATGTGACAATGAAGGTGCATACTCCTGGGGTGGGACATGCATGTGGGGAATGAGAGTCTGTGAGCGGTGGGTGTAACTGGCTCCTTGGAGGAAATACTTCTTGTAGACTGGTGTAACTTCATGTTGTCCTTACCTAGCCTAGGAATCCATTTCTCAGTGGATTTTAGTCCCATCTTGGGGGTGACCCACTACTGAGAGTGATGAGCAGCGTGGTCTAAGGCTGGGAGGTTCTTGGAAGGTCCACACGCAGTTGGTGGACTACAATTAAGAGATAATTATCATTTATGTGATTAATGGTTAAATGATGTATTTTAGTGCATCTCTGTGATTCTTATAATAATATCATGTGTTTCGTTGCATCCATGCTTTCATGTTATCTCTGTTTATTTTTGTTAAGTTTATATGTGATTTATTTCGCAATGTGCTTTGTCTGCCATTTCCTAGCAGGTCTATGTCTAGGAATGGATAGTTTTAATTACCTATAACAGATCTTGAGACCATGTGTGTCTGAGGTGATGTTGTCCCCAACAAGGGTGGTTGGGGGACATTACAATATGGTATCAAAGAAGCTTGGAACTGGAATAGTGGTGTTTTCCTCGGCGAGGGTGGTTGGGGAACGTTACAACAAGTGCAAGGAAAAATAGATTTTTATGGCCATCTCTAAGGATGTTTTTGAAGAAGAGGTCAAGTCTCCCCCTATGGTTGAATCACCTGAACACACTGATCTGAATCCACCCTCAGACACCCCATAAGTTGAACCGATCATTTCCATGAATTCTCTCACTGGCTTCTCTACTCCCCAAACCATCAAGCTCATTGGTTACATTAAGCCTCAGAAGCTCATCATCCTCATTGACAATGGAAACACCCATAATTTTATTCATTGTCGCATTTCCCAATGGAGGGTCCATGAATTACGGGGGGAGTTGTGAAAATGTGTGTCTCCAAATTGGTCAGTACCTCATGAAATCTCATGTGTTTGCTATCGACATGGGTGGTTGTGACATTGTTTTAGGTGTTGAATGGTTATGGACTTTGGGCCCCATTCGCATGGAGTTTAAGGAATTAACCATGCAATTCAACCAAGAGGTCCAATAGTATAAATTCCAAGGAATCACAACAGGTTCCCTTGATATCATGAGTTCCCATTGCATGGAAAAGGTACTAAAAAAAGGTGATTCCGGTATTATTGTATAACTCCATTCCATTCAAGCCACTAAGACACCCTCTGTGCCTCCTTACCTCCAATCCAACATATCCAAACATCAAGTTTTTTTTCCACTCCCTAGGGGATGCCTCCTTCTCATGGTGTTCATGATCATTCCATTCCCCTTGTACCCGGGGGCCTTCCTCCCAATGTTCATTCCTATCATCATCCCTTTTCCCAGGAAAATGAAATTGAGAAAATTATTCAAGAATTTCTCGCCGCGAGCATTATCTGTCCTAACTAGATCCTATTCTTCTCCTATGGTCATGGTACTTTATAAATAAGACTCTTGGTGCATGTGTCCTGACTTTTTCACCATAAAAAAACTCACCATCGAGGACAAATTTCCCATTCCTGTCATTCATGATCTCTTGAATGAATTAAGTGGTGCCCAGTTCTTTACTAAACTTGATATTCATTTTGTCTACCACCAGATACATACGAAAGAGGTAGGCATTCCTAAGACCACATTTGGAACTTATGAGGGCCACTATGAGTTCTTGGTCATGCCCTTTGGCTTGTGTAATTCTCCCTCCACTTTCCAAAGCCTCATGAATCATGTCTTCTGTCCTTTTCTCCATCATTTTGTCTTATTTTTCTTTGATGATATTCTCATTTATAGTAAAACTTGGACAACCCATCTTACTCATGTGGATCGAGTTCTTCATCTACTCTCTCAGTTCCAAATTTTCCTCAAACAATCCAAATGTTCTTTTGGAGTCTCAGAACTAGATTACTTGGGTAATATTGTTGGTAAGGCGGGTGTCAGGGTTGATCCTAAGAAGATTGAAGCTATGTAGGATTGGTCTCGCCCTAAGGCTCTCAAAATATTGCATGGTTTTATGGTTTTAACAATATATTATCATAAGTTTGTTAAGAATTATGGAAATATTGCGACGCCTCTCACTAATATCCTTAAAAATAATTCTTTTACTTGGAATCCAAGAACTGATCATCCCTTTCAAGCTTTAAAGGAGGCTATGATCCATATTTTATGAGTAGAGCGAAATGAATACATATTATTATTATTATTATTAACACAGAAACACAAGGATATCAAAGATAGAATAACAAAGATACAATACCACTGGTTTCTATTAAATAAGAAAATGTGCTGAAACTATAAAATGCAGCGAAAAACGAGCTTGCTAGAATGGTGGCAGCTTGTCTTTGAGAAAAGATGTGATGGTTGTGCTCATTCATAAGAAGATGGTTGCAATGAGGCTCTCCAAGAATTTTTTCAATAAACAGGAATGCCAAAATCCTAGACATCCAAAAACCTAACCCTAGCATATGAAGCGCCAAAAGTTATGTGGGTCTCATTGGTGTAAGTTAGTACATCAACTTCCCGGGGTTGTAACTTTGCATATGATCTCCATTTTAGGTGCACGATAGCCCGTTAGAAAGGTATATCCGAGGAGTACACATGTTTCCGTCAGAATTTGACTCTACCTACAGTCTAAGTGTGGTGATCCCTAAAAACGTTGTTTAGGGCTTCAAAATGGCCCCGAAAGTCGGGGACCCGAAAAGTAGAGAAAAATTGCCAAAATGAGCCAGTTGGAATAGGTGGGAGGCCATATACATCCATATGGATAATTCATCCTCCCTTAGGAAGCAATGGTTTCCATTGCGTTGATTTCCCCCATCAGATGAGGAAATTTCTGCTGAATTTGGCCCTGAGTGAGCCACTTGCCTTGGTGTAGGAGCTGCCCTACTTTGACAACTCGATACAGCTAGATCCTTTGCTGGCAAGTGACCTTGAACTTTGTGTCCACAATATGATCAATGGATTCTTATTGCATGCATTCAGGTTTGAGCCTTGTTGGTTTCAACTATTATTCTATCTCTATGGTGTCCAATAATGGTGGGAAATATGGCTAAAGGAGATCCATGTTGAACAGTGGGTGCAAGCCAAGGAAAGGGAGAATGTTGAGCTCAAAAGAATTGTCACCCACAACCTTGGGTATGGTGTAAGGTCCATAATGGAGTGGTAGAAGCTTATGATGGGGCTCTGTAAGGCGTTCATTTTGCAAGTGAAACCACACTTTGTCTCCCACCTGAACCTTATGTGGCACCCGATGTTAATCATGGTGCTACTTGTACTTAGCATTGGACTTCTATAAAATAGTCTGAACCAGTTGGTGGATGTGATGGACCCACTCAATGAACTGGGAGGCTTTGTCAGCTTCAATTGTAGTAGGTGATGAGTCGGCCAGGGTGGCCGCAAGAGGTAGTCCAACATACATGGGACCCAATGGTTGGAATCCCAACCCAACCTGAAAGGGGTTATGGCTGGTTGAACTATGTAGGGCTCAGTTGTATCTATGCTGAACATAGTTAAGACTCTCATCTAATGTGAAGGGGTGCTTGGAAAGGATATGCATGATCATTCGATTGACGACCTCAGTTTGGCAATCTGTCTAGGGGTGTAAGGCAGCGGATTTGGTGAGCTCGGTGTCCAATAGTGACCAGAGGCTTGACCAGAATATGTTGAGGAATCGATTTTATCAATATGATACATTGGCTTTTGGGATTCCAAAATGTAACCATACTCGTTAAAAGAAGAGGTTGACAATGGTATCTGTTGTGAGGTTCTTCTTCCAGGCGAACATGATCACCATCTTGGAAAAGTGATCAACAACCACAAAAACACAGTCGTTTCCCCTCTTGGTGGATGGAAGGCCCGACATGTAGTCCATTGATATGGATTCCCATGCCATGTCAAGAGTATGCAGGGGGGTGTACATGCCCTATTTCTTAGTGTTCAGTTTGGCAATAATGCATGCAGTGCAGGACCTGATATACTTGTTGACATCCTATCGAAGTTTCGTCTAGTAGAAATGTTTCTTCAATACTACCACTGTATTTTCGAAGCTGAAGTTTCCTACCAACTAAATGTAGTGGGCTTCCCAAATCATATTCACTCACTTTCTTGATGGGATGAAAATATGGCCTAGATGGAACAATATCTTGTCCTAAATATGGAAATTAGTGACAACTAAGTTTGCGCCCATCATTTGGTATTTAGTGGCGAAGTTAGGGTCTGTCTCATAGAGGTGGGTCCATCCAGATGTCTCATGGCTGCAAGAGTCTATCATCGTGGTGAGTGCCATGAATGGAGGTTGGTTGAGGTAATAAGTGACTTGATTGCTACTGCTTGTTTTATATTTAATGTTGAGGTGGAACTGCTGCAAGTATGTGGAACACTTTTGATGGCGATCAT
Organism: Picea engelmannii; assembly: GCA_009831015.1. Lineage (NCBI taxonomy): Eukaryota > Viridiplantae > Streptophyta > Pinopsida > Pinales > Pinaceae > Picea > Picea engelmannii. The sequence goes on from ML815596.1 coordinate 57,976, forward strand.
TCTACAATTTTCCTTGTGTCTGCATGAACTGTAGTGGCTTATGATCAGTGTGGATGATTGTCTCCTTCCCAAGAATGTAATTTCTCCACTTGCGGCAGTCTTGCACAATGGAGTACATTTATTTGTCATAATTAGGGTACTTATAGAAAACATATGATAATGTCTCACTATGATATGCCATGGGGTGGCCGTGCTAACTGAGAATTGTGCTACTGCAGGGTTTGAAAAACCTGCTGAATATGTTGCAAGTGTTCCATTCAAGTCTTGTTGTAGACGAGGATGTCATCCAGATACACCACTACACAAGTATTGGTGAAAGGTCAAATGATATCATCCATCATCCTCATGAAAATGGCTGGAGCATTTTTCAAACCAAATGGCATGACCAACCATTCAAAAATTCCTTCTTTTGACTTGAAGGTGGTCTCCCATACATTTGTCTATTCTATGGGGACCTGGTGGTAGCCAGACTTCAGATCAATCTTACTGAAGTATTTGGCCCCCTTGTAGATTTTAACATTGTACAATATTTACTGCAAACATATTTTCAGTAAAAGAACAAAAAATATACAATGGCAAATACAAACATTACACATAGATTTTTCCCCTGGAAACCCAAACCGGGAAAACCAACATATTCTATATTCATTCATAATGATACATTGTTTACAATACAATATACATATAGGAGCCAATGACATCCAAAAACCTAACCCAATGAACTGGATTAGTCAACAACCCTAATTCCTTAACCGGAAATAAAAAACCATTGGCCAAAAACCATGTGCCAAAAAATCTCCCAACAATGGACATGAAAAATTGAGGGAACATGAAAAACGAGGCAAAAATGTGACACTTTTCTTGAGGATATCGTCGATTCGGGGAATCGGGTACTGGTTCGTGACTATGATTTTATTGGGGGCCTGGTAATAAATGCAGAGTCGCTATTTCCCATCTTTCTTCTGCACCACCACGATTGGGCTTCCAAAAGGTGATGAGCCGGGATGAATGTGCCCCTTATGGATAAGTTCTTAGATCTGTCACTTGATCTCCTCATTCTTTAATAGAGAGAAGCGATAGACTATCCCATTGGGCAGTGGTGCGCTAGGGGTCATATTGATGGGATGCTTGACCTAATAGCGCAGAGGTTCCCCGATAGGTGAGTAGAAGATATCTTTGTGTTCTTTCATGACCTTGTCCACTTGCCTCTATTGTGTGGAAAGGTTGGTCGCGGAGGCCCTGGATGTGGCTGCAATATTTCACTCTCTCTGAGAGAGAATCACGAAGAAGACAAACTTATTAGTTTGAGAGATGAACTTCCTTCATTTCTTGGCAAAGATCAAGGAAATATCACTAGGTGGGACTACCTCGGGTATTCTGTACAATTTCCTATTCAAAGTAATAATAACACTGCGAGGCCTAGACTCATATACAACATGAAATTTCCATAAATAAGGTTGGCCCAAAAGAACATTACAAACTTCGAGAGGAGAAACATCACAAAATAACTCATCTTTGAAGGGCTTGATGCTGTATGACAGGAGGCATTGTTGGATTACAGAGAGATTTGTTCCTTGGTAGATCCATCTAATGGTGTAGGGCTACGAGTGCGGCGTTGTCGACAGGTCTAGCCGCTTGATGAAATTTTCTGAGATGAGGTTATTCTAGCTACTTCTATCAGTGATAAAGTGAATTAGGGTTCCTTTTACCCACATTTGTGAATGAAAGAGGCGCTTGCATTCTTCTAGATCATCTGGTTCACTGGGGTGGACCTTGGTGGTAGCAACGGTGTGTTGGGCCCCAACAAACCCCCCTAAATTTTTACAAAATTTAGGGGGGCCCCATTAGAATCTTGATAATTATGATGAGCTACAGAATCAACATTTTCAAATAGTTCCATACCTTGGCTTGCTTTGAGACAAACTTAAGACATTCACTATAGTATGATATATTCATTACAAGAGTATATGTCAAAAGTTAGAAACGAACATAAAAAACTCAATTTAAACAAAAACGCTAATTTTTATCAAATGTTTACTTTCGTTTAAATTATGATTATGTGTTCATTCTTTTGCTCATTAACAAGTTTGA